>JBBYHL010000017.1:4192516-4408835 GCA_038381835.1 Adansonia madagascariensis | reverse complement strand
TGCATGAATCATTAGCCTAACACATTTCAAGCACATTTACACCTTAACTTGCATGAATCATTGTCATTTTCAGCATCAATAACTTTTTTTTGTCAAAGTGCATAACATTTTTTTTTAGGCCATTAGTAAAATTAGCATCCCCATTCATGTTATGTACCTTCCCCTTGTGTGTTTGTTGTCTTCTCTTTGTCAAAATACATGTTTGATGGCTGTCAAAAATTGATTTTTGAAACCCCCCAAGCCAAGCATGTTAATCTCAACCAATAAGGATTAGCATGGACTTAGCATTTTCCATAAAGCTAGCAAAATATCTTAGGGAAAATTAAGTTTTTTAGATCTGGAATCTTCGTTAAACAAGCTCAAATCTTTTGATTTTGAAATGAAATTGGTCTTACAACTATTCCCTAAATGTTTGTGCCTTTTTCTTGAGTCAAAGCCTTGAATGGTATGATCAACGGGCTGTTTCATCGTCCCAAACTACTTCGAGGCTGTGCAAATGAGTTCGTGATGCTCATGCCACTCTTTCCCTTCAATCATGGATGTTCGAACGTCAATAACTCAAGTTTGGACCCGTAGACAAAAAAAATGAGAAATATCTCTTGCTTTGTCTTGTTCCTTGCTGGCATCACAACTGTTGCAAATTGAAAAATCACTTTAAAATACTAAACGATTTTTCATGAATTTTATGATATTTTTCTATCAAAGCATGTTGAATTATCATCAAAACAATGTCGTATTCACCCCTGGATCATTTTGGATGAGAGAGTTATGATTTCTCAAGTCTAAACTATCCGAAACCTCTGGAATCCAAACATGTATTCTGGTTGGGCCATTTATGCCCAGTAAATGATTTTTCCAAAAGTTTCAAACATTTTTCCCAAAAGGTTCATGAAATTCCCTTTCTGTAAAGGTATATTTGCCATTTTTTGATACCAAATATGTCTGAAATGATTTTTCAAATTTTGACACTCCTTGTCCCTCATATGCTCTACCAGTGGTACAATCAATTTGAATTTGAAAATTTATTCCGTCAAAAAATGACTTTTTAGGACATTGGGAATATTTTTAGATCGACCCTCGTCGAGTTAGCTTTCTAGCCATATCTTGTCCACCCTCTAAATCCTTTAAACCAATTTAGAATAAATTCGGGAAGTAGGATAGCGCGATGCTATCCTTTATTTTTTGTCATGGTCAAAATAAGTTATCTTCCCGAATTTCGTCTCGAGGCATTCGAATATCTCCGTATTGCTCCGATCAGACTTGAGAATGTGCTTTGACCCCCTATTGGCTTGTATCAAGGCACAAACACATTTTACATCTTTACCATCCTCCTTTACAATAAATCTTTTTGCCAAAAATTGTCGAATGCTCAACCATTTTCTAAATCATGAAGCTTTGTCATCCATGGGGATACTCCAACCCTGCCTTTTCGAGGGGACATTCTAACCCCGTTTTTCAAAATTGTCAAAGTAAAAATCTTTCTTTGTGAAAATTATTTGTCATCCACGGGGATGCTCCAACCCCATCTTTCCAAAAGGATACTCTGACCCTGTATTTTAATTGCAATTAAATTCTTCTCCTTCCTGGATTTCCATGAATATGTCAAACAAATCTCGTTTAATCAAGGAACCCAGATCATCTCAAAATTTATCGATTTGATTATCCCCGGATAATCGATGCCAATTGTGAGATAAATTCCAATAGTCCACCCATTTTCTTTGTCATTGCATTGAATGATTCATGTTATGTTACTTCATTTATTGCCTTACTAACATGATTTCTTTGTGATGATTATTTGCATTCATGTTTTCAAAACATTTTCAAATAAAATTAAGGGTAATGTTCCGTGTGGGTATCTCTCCAATGCCTGAAGTGGAACATTCCATTTTCAAAGTAAAATCCAGAGGTCACTTTTATCGAAAATCTCTATATTTCCCATCTCTTCGGGGCGTATATGAGATTAAATCTTTTTCATCAAAACCTGGATCATTTCTATAAGATTCATGCACTAAAGGAGGGTTATATTGAAATAATGATAAGTTATGATCGAAAGAATCGAAACTAAATAAGACATAGCTAGTAAGATACCAATTTTGGGTGTCGTGAAGAGATTCGTACCTCATCACGCGTAACCAATTCCTGAACCCAAATGGTGAATCTTTACATTACGTAGACCACAGGATCGATGTTTTGAGTTTCGTAACTCAGAACATAAGTTTCAATAGGCATTCGATCATGCCTAGCCCGAAATGATCGATGGCGACTCCAAGCATTGACCATTTTACGATGGTCATCCGAGACTAATAAGATGAGCCATTCGTCTTATGGTCATTTCACTGTGCCACAAGTCGAGAATCCATACATTCTTGTTCTCATCACATCGCCAAAGAAAAGTCTCAGTCGAGAAGACATTTTCCAAGTCAAAAAAATATTTTAAGTCATACTACCTATAGATCTGCGAGGATCCACCTCGGGGTACATTGCGACAATTATAAACACACTTTACTCTTTGGGTTACATGACATTGGTGCTTCGATTTAACAAAAAAAGCTTTTTCTTCCACCATTTTTTGTAGAACCAAAGTTCATTGGCCAAATAAGACGAACTTGGATTTTTGCATTTATATCCATTCTTTTCTTTATTGGACATCATAAACACATTTTTCTCATTGAGATACAAGATATTGATGCTTTAGTTTAAGAAGAAAAGCTTTTCATTTCACTGTTTTTTAAAGAGTCAAAGCTTGTCCACCGAAAGAGATAACCATGGATTTTCATAATTACATCCATCATTTTCATGATTGGGCATCAGAAACAAATTTTTCTTATTGCAATACATGTTATTGATGCTTTGGTTCAAATAAGAAAAGCTTTTTTTTTCCAGAATTTTTCATAGAATTAAGGTTCATCCACCAAAAGAGACGAATATGGATTTTTGTAATTTTATCCATTCCTTTTATGATTAGGCATCGTAAACACATTCTCCTCTTTAGGATATAAGATATTGACGCTTTGATTTAAAAAAAGCTTTTCTTCCCACTTTTTCCTCAAATCATAGTTGTCCGACAAAAGAGTTAAACATGGATTCTTGTAATTATATCCATTCTTTTCTTGATTAGGCATCATAAACACATTCTCCTCATTAGGATACATGATATTCATGCTTTGGTTTAATAAAACAACTTTGTTTCCTTTATTTTTTACAGAATCAATACTCTTCTGCCAAAATTGATAAACATGGATTTTTGTAATTATATACATTTTTTCATGATTAGGCATCATAAACACATTCTATTCATTGGGATACGTATTATTGATGCTTCAATTTCGTAAGAAAACTTTTCTTTCCAATAATTTCTGTGGAATGAAAGTTTGTCTGCCAAAAAAGATGAAAGTGGATTTTCAAAATTATATCTATTTTTCTTAATTAGGCATCATAAACACATTCCCGTCATTAGGATACATGACACTGATGCTTTAGTTTCATAAGAAAAGCTTTTCTTTTTAACATTTTTTTGTAGAATCAAAGTTTGTCTGCCAAAAAAGATGAACATGAATTTCCATAATTATAATTTTCATGATTGGGTATCATAAGCACATTCTTATCTTTGCGATACATGATATTGATGCTTTGGTTTAACAAGTAAAGCTTTTTTTTCTACCATTTTTCTTAGAATCATAATTCGTCTGCCAAAAGAGACGAACATGGATTCTTGTAATTATATCTAATTTTTTCTAGGTTAGGTATCATAAACACAATCTCTTCATTGGAATACATGAGATTGATACATTGGCTTCATAAGAAAAGCTTTTCTTTCCAACATTTTCTATTGAATTAAAGTTCACTACCAACTAATACAAACATGGATTTTTATAATTATATCCATTCTTCCCCTAATTAGGCATCATAAACACATTTTTCTCATTATGATACATGACATTCATATTTGGTTTTATAAGAAAAATGTTTTTGCACCATTTTTTGTAAATTTAAAGTTCTTCTATCGAAAGAGATGAACATGGATTTTCATAATTATATTCATTCTTTTCTTGATTGGGCATTATAAACAAATTCCCCTCATTAGGATACATGATATAAGTGCTTTGGTTTTACAAGAACAGCTTTTTCTTCACCTATTTTTCGTAGAATTAAGGCACATCCACCAAGAGTGAAGAACATGGATTTTCGTAATTATATGCATTTTTTTCATGATTAGTCATCATAAACACATTCTTCTTAATGGGATACATGATATTAATACTTCAGTTTCGCATGAAAACCTTTTCTTTCCAATAATTTTTCTGTAATCAAAGTTCGTTTGCCAAAAGAGATGAACGTGGATTTTTATAATTATGTCCATTCTTTTCTTGATTAGGCATGATGAACAGATTCTCCTCATTGGTATACAAGATATTGATGCTTTGGCTTTGTAAGAAAAATTTTTTTTCAACATGTTCTATAGAATCAGAGTTCATCTGCCAAAAAATATGAACATGGATTTCCATATTTATACCTATTCTTTTCATGATTAGGCATCATAAGCACATTCTTATCTTTGCGATACATGATACTGATACTTTAGTTTAACAAGAAATGCTTTCCTTTGCACTATTTTCCTTAGAATCGAGGCTCATCCACCAAAAGAGATGAACATGGATTCTTGTAATTATATCTATTCATTTCTTGATAGGGCATCATAAACACCTTGCAAGAAAAGCTGTTCTTTCCAACATTTTTTTTGCAGAATCAAAGTTCATTTACCAAGTGAGATAAACATGGATTTTTATAATTATATGTATTCCTCCCCTAATTGGGTATTATTAACACATTCTTTTTATTGTAATACATAATATTAATGCTTTGGTTTCACAAGAAATGCTTTTCTTTCCACCAATTTTCTTAGAATCAAAGTTCATCTACCGAAAAAGGTGAACATGGATTCTCATAATTATATCCATTCTTTTTATGATTTTCATAATTATATCCATTCTTTTCGGGATTTGGCATTATTAATCTTTGGTTTAACAATAAAAGCTTTTATTTCCACCATTTTCCTTAAAATCAAAGTTTGGGTGCCAAAAGAGATGAACGTGGATTTTCGTAATTATATCTATTCTTTTCAGGTTTAAGCATCATAAACACATTTTTCTCATTGTGATGCATGACATTGATGCTTTGGTTTAAGAGGAAAAGCTTTTCTTTCACTATTTTCCCTAAAATTAAAGTTCATCTACTAAAAGAGATGAACATGGATTCTTATAATTATGTCCGTTCTTTTCTTTATTCGGCATTGTTAGCATATTCTCCTTATTATGTTGCATGATATTAATGCTTTGGTTTAAATAGAAAAGCTTTTCTTTCCACCATTTTTTTGTAGAATTAAAGTTTATCTACCAAAAGAGCTAAACATGGATTTTCATAATTATATCCATTTTTTCATGATTGGACATCATAAACACATTCTCATATTGCGACATATGACATTGATGCTTTGGTTTAACAAAAAAAGCCTTTCTTTCCATAATTTTTCATAGAATCAAAGTTTATTCACTAAATGAGACAAATATGGATGTTCATAATTATGTCCATTCTTTCTATGATTAGGCATCATATACACATTCACCTCATTGTGAAGCATGATATTGATGTTTTTGTCTAACGAGAAAAGCTTTTCTTTCCACCGTTTTCCATAGAACCAAAGTTTATCCTCCAAAAAAGATAAAAATGGATTTCGTAATTATATCCATTCTTTCATGATTGGACATCATAAACACTTTCACCTCATTAGGATACATGATATTGGTGCTTTGGTTCAACAAGCAAAGCTTTTCCTTCTAGCATTTTTCATAGAATAAAAGTTCATTTGCCAAAAGTGACAAACTTGGATTTTTGTAATTGTATCCATTCTATTCATGATTGGGCAACATAACACATTCTCCTCATTAGGATACAAGATATTGATGCTTTGCTTTAAGAAGAAAAGCTTTTCTTTCCACCTTTCTCCTTAAAATCATAGTTCATCTTACAAAAGAGATAAACATGGATACTTGTAATTATATCCATTCTTTTCTTGATTGGGCATCAGAAACACATTATCTTTATAGAGATACATGATACTGGCGTATTGATTTTGTAGGAAAAGCTTTTCTCTCTACCTTTTTCCTTAAAATTATAGTTCATCCACCAAAGAAGATGAACATAAATTTTCCTAATTATATACATTTTTTCTTGATTGGGCAGCGTAAACAAAATCTCCTCATTAAGATATATGATATTAATGCTTTGGTTTACTAGAAAAAAGCTTTCCTTTCTACTATTTTTTGTAGAATCATAGTTCCTCCACTAAAAGAGACGAACATGGGTTTTCATAGTTATATCCATTTTTTTCATGATTGGGCATCATAAACAACTTTCCTTATTGGGATACATGATATTAATGGACGAACATGGATTCTCATAATTATATCCACTCTTTTCTTGATTGGGCATTATAAACACATTCTCCTTAGTAGGATACAAAATATTAGTTCTTTGGTTTTAAGGGAAAAGCTTTTCTCTTTGCATTTTTCCTTAAAATCATAGTTAGTCGACCAAAAAAGATGAACATGGTCATTGTTTCCACTTCATTGGGATATATGATATTGATGCTTTGGTTTAGCAGAAAAGCATTTCGTTCTTTTTTTTCTTATAGAATCAAAGCTTCTCTACCAAAAGAGATGAACACGAATTTTCATAGTTATATACTTCTTTTTATGATTAGATATTATAAACACAATCTCCTCATTAGAATATATAATTAAAGGTTTGGTTTAGCAGAAAAAAGCTTTCATTTTGGCATTTTTCATAGAATCATGTTCCTTCACTAAAAAAGACGAACATGGTTTTTCGTAATTATATCCATTCTCATCATGATTGGACATCATAAACACACTATCCTTATTGCGGTGCATGACATTGATGCTTTGGTTTAAGAAGAAAGCTTTTCTTTCCACCATTTTTCATAGAATCAAAGTTCATTAACAAAAAGAGACGTATGTGGATTTTTGTAATTATATCCATTTTTTTCTAGATTGGGCACCATAAACACATTTGCCTTTTTGGGATACATGACATTGATGTTTTGGTTAAATAAGAAAACCTTTTCTTTCTACCATTTTTTGTAGAATCAAAGTTCATCCGCCAAAAGAGGTGAACTTGGATTCTTATTATTATATCCATTATTTTGTTGTTTTAGTATTATAAACACATTCTCTTCATTAGAATAGATGATATTAATGCTTTAGTTTAACAAGAAAAGCATTTTCTTTGCACCATTTTCCTTAGAATCAAAGTTCGTCTGCTAAAAGAGATGAACATGGATTCTTATATTTATATCCACTCTTTTCTTGATTCGGTATCATAAGCACATTCTCCTCATTGCGATACATGATATTGATGTTTTGGTTTGACAAGAAAAGTTTTTTTTCTACCATTTTCAATAGAATCAAAATTCATCTGCCAAATGAGACAAACATGGATTTTCGTAGTTACATCCATTATTTTCATGATTGGGCATCATAAACACATTTTCCTTATCGAGATACATGATTTGATATTTTAGTTTAACAAGAAAAGTTTTTTTTCCACTATTTTTTGTTGAATCAAAGTTCATTTGCCAAAAGAGGCAAACATGGATATTTGTAATTATATACGTTCCTTTCATGATTGGGCATCATAAACACATTCTCTTTATTAGGACACATGACATTGATACTTCAATTTAATAGGAAAAGCTTTTCTTTTCACCATTTTTTGTAGAATCAAAGTTCATTTACCAAAAGAGATGAATATGGATTCTCATAATTATATCCATTCTTTTGTTGACTCAGGATCAGAAACACATTCTCTCCATTGGGTACAAGATATTTATGCTTTGGCTTAACAAGAAAAGCTTTTCCTCCCCTTATTTTTTATAGAATCAAAGTTCATCCGCTAAAAGAGGCGAACATTACTTTTGTAATTATATCCATTTTTTTCATGATTGGGCATCATAAACACCTTCTTTCTTTAAGGATATAAGACATTACTACTTTAGTTTAATGAAAAAGCTTTTCCTTCCACCGTTTTCCTTAGAATTGAAGTTCATCTACCAAAAGTGACGAACAAGGTTTCTTATAATTATAGTCATTCTTTTCTTGATTTAGCATCATAAACACATTCTCCTCATGGGATGATATTGATGCTTTGGTTTAACAAGAAAAGTTTTTCTTTCCACCATTTTTTGTAGAATAAAAATACGTCTGCCAAAAGAGTTGAACATGGATTTTTTAATTATATCAATCCTTTTCATGACTGGCATCATGAACACATTCTCTTCATTCGAATACGTGACATTTGATGCATTGGTTTAATAAGAAAAGCCTTTTTTCGATCATTTTTTGTAGAATCAAAGTTCATTTGCCCAAAATGGTGAACATGGATTTTCATAATTATATCCATTCTTTTCTCATTGTTTCCTCATTGTAATACATGATATTGATGCTTTAGTTTAAAAAAAAAAAGCTTTTTCTCCATCATTTTTCTTAGAACCAAAGTTCATCTACTAAAAGAGAAAACATGGATTTTCGTAATTATATCCATTCTTTTCATGATCGGGCATCATAAGCACATTCTTCTTATTAGGATTTGTGACATTAAAGTTTTGGTTTTGCAAGAAAAGCCTTTCTTTCAAACATTTTCCATAAAATCAAAATTCATTTGCCAAAACAGATGAACATGGATTTTCATAATTGTATCCTTTTGTTCTCAATTGGGCATCATAAACGCATTTTCTTCATTGGGATATATAATATTAATGCTTTGGTTTGGCAATACAAGCTTTTTTTTTTCAAATAATTTCCATAGGATCAAAGTTCATTTGCCAAAAGAGACGAACATGGATTTTCCAAATTACACCCATTCTTCCCTTGATTGGGCATCATAAGAACATTCTCCTCATTAGTGCACATGATATTAATGGCTTACTTTAACAAGAAAAGCTTTTATTTCCATCAATTTTTGTAGAATCAATGTTCATCCACCAAAAAAGATGAAGATGGATTGTCGTAATTATATCCATTCTTTTCAAGAGTAGGCATCGTAAACATATTCTTCTCATTGTGATATATGATTTTGAAGCTTTAGTTTAACAAGAAAAGCTTTTGTTTCCATCATTTTTTTGGTAGAATCTAAGTTCATCTGCTAAAAAAGACGAACATGGATTTTCATAATTATATCCATTCTTTCCATGATTGGGCATCATAAACACATTTTCCTTATTGGGACACCTGATATTGATGCTTTAGCTTAGCAAGAAAAGCTTCTCTTTGCTCCATTTTTAATAGAATTAAAGTTCATTCACCAAAAGAGACAAATATAGATTTTCATAATTATATCCATTCTTTTCATAGGCATCATAAACACATTCTCCTTATCGCAGTATAGATATTATAGTTTTTAGTTGAATAAGAAAAGCTTTTCCTTCATCATTTTTCTTAGAGCCAAAGTTTATCTACTAAAAGAGATAAACATGGATGTTCGTAATTATATCCATTTTTTTTATAATTGGGCATTATAAACACATTTCCCTTATTAGGATACATGATACTTATGCTTTGATTTTGCAAGAATAATTTTTTTCCAAACATTTTTCATAGAATCGAAAATTTTTTTCTAAAAGAGACGAACATGGATTCCCATAACTATATCCATTTTTTCTTGATTGGCATTATAAACACATTCTCCTCATTGGGATACATTATATTCATGCTTTGATTTCACAAGAAAAGCTATTCTTTCAAATGTTTTTTTGTAGAATCAAGGTTTGTCTGCTGAAAGTTGCGAACATGGATTTTTATAATTTTATCCATACTTCCCTTGGTTGGGCATCATAAATGCATTCTCTTCATTGATGTACAAGATATTGATGGTTTTGTTTAACAAGAAAAGCTTTACTTTCCATCATTTCTCATAAAATCAAAGTTTGTTTGCCAATAGAGATGAACATCGATTTTGATAATTATATCCATTTTTTTCAAGATTAGGCATCATAAACACATTCTTCTCATTGCAAGACAAGATTTTGATGCTTTAGTTTAACAAGAAATGCTTTTTTTTCGACCATTTTCCATAGAATCAAAGTTCGTTCACAAAAGAGATAAACATGGATTTTCATAATTATATCCATTCTTCTCATGATTCGGCATCATAAACATATTCTTCTTATTGCTATACATGACACTGATGCTTTGGCTTAACAAGAAAAGCTTTTCTTTGCACCATTTTTTATAGGATCAAAGTTTGTTTGCCAAAAGAGATGAACTTGGATTTTCATAATTATATCCATTCTTTTCATGATTGGGCATCATAAGCACATTCTACTTTTTAGGATCCACGACACTGATGCTTTGGTTTAACAAGAAAAGCTTTTCCTTCCATTATTTTCCTTAGAATCAAAGTTCATTTACCAAAAAAGATGAACATGGATTTTCGTAACTATATCCATTCTTTTCTTGATTTTGCATCATAAACATATTCTCCTTATTCGAATATATGATATTGATGCTTTGGTTTAATAAGAAAAGCTTTTCTTTCAACTATTTTCCATTGAATCAAAATACGTCTATAGAAAGAGACGAACATGGATTTTTCTAATTATATCCATACTTTTCATGATTGCGCATCATAAACATATTTTCCTCATTGAGATACATGACATTGATTCATTGGTTCAACAAGAAAAGCTTTTCTCTCCATCATAGAACCAAAGTTCATTCACCAAAAAAGACAAACATGGATTTTTGTAATTATACCATTCTTTTCATGATTGAGCATCATAAACACATTCTCCTCTTGGATGCATGATATTGATGCATTGGTTTAATAGGAAAATTTTTTCCCCTATTTTTTGTAGCAAAGTTGGTCTACCAAAATAGATGAACTTGTATTTTCATAATTATATCCATTATTTTTTTGATTGGGCTTCATAAACACATTCTCCTTGTTGGATACATAATGTTGATGCTTTGGTTTCATAAGAAAAGCTTTTCTTTCCACCATTCTCCATAGGAGTAAAGTTCGTCTGCCAGAAGAGACGAACATGGATTTTTGTAACTATATCAATTTTTTCACGATTGGGCATCACAAACACATTCTAGTCATTGGAATACATGATATTGATGCTTTAGTTTCTCAGGAAATGCTTTTCTTTCCACCATTTTTCATAAAATCAATGTTCATCCACTAAAAGAGATCGAGCATGGACTTTCCTAATCTATCCCTTTTTTTCTTAATAAGGCATCATAAACAAATTCTTCTCATTAGGATGCACTTTACTGATGCTTTAGTTTCACAAGCAAAGCATTTCTTTCCACCATTTTTTATAGAATCAAAGTCTATCCGCCAAAGCAGATGAACATGGATTCTTATAATTATATCCATTCTTTTCTTTATTGGGCATCATAAACATATTCTCCTTAATGGGATACATGATATTGATGCTTTGGTTTAACTAGAAAAGCTTTTCTTTCTACCATTTTCCATAAAATTATAGTTTGTTCGTCGAAAGAGATGAACATAGATTCTTGTAACTATATCCATTCTTTTGTTGATTGAGCATTATAAACATATTCTCCGCATTGGAATACATGATATTAATACTTTAGGTTAAATAGAAAAGCTTTTCTTTCCACCATTTTCCTTAGAATCAAAGTTCGCTCGGTAAAAGAGATGAACATGGACTCATGCAATTATATCTATTCTTTTCTTGATTGGGCATCATAAACACAATTTGCTCATTAGGAAACACGATATTGATGCTTTGACTTCATAAGGAAAGCTTTTCTTTCCACCATTTTTTATAAAATCAAAATTCCTCTACCAAAGGAGATGAACATGGATTCTCATAGTTGTATCCATTCTTTTCTTGATTGGGCATTATAAACACATTCTACTCATTGGGATACATGATATTGATGCTATGGTTTAACAAAAAAACTTTTCTTTCTACTATTTTTCATAGAAACAAACATGGATTCTCGTAATTATATCTATTCTTTTCTTGATTGGGCATCACAAACATATTCTCCTCTTTGGGATACATGATATCGATGCTTTGGTTTAACTAGAAAAGCTTTTCTTTGTACCATTTTCCATGGAATCAAAGTTTGTTCGCAGAAAGAGATGAACATGGATTCTCATCATTATATCTATTTTTTCTTGATTGGGCATCATAAACACATTTTTCGTATTAGGATATGCGTATTGATGTGTTAGGTTAACTAGAAAAGCTTTTATTTCCACTATTTTCCATAAAATCAAAGTTTGCTCACCAAAAGAGACAAACATGGACTCTTGTAATTATGTCCATTCTTTTCTTAATTAGGCATCGTAAACACATTCTGCATATTAGGAAAATCAATATTGATGCTTTGGCTTTGTAAGAAAAGCTTTTCTCCCTACCATTCTTCATACAATCAAAGTTTGTCTGCCAAAAGCGATGACCATGGATTCTCATAATTGTATCCATTCTTTTCTTGATTAGGCATGATAAACACATTCCTCTCATTAGAATACATGATATTGATGCTTTGGTTTAACTAGAAAAGCTTTTATTTGTATCACTTTCCATAGAATCAAAGTTTGTTCGCTGCAAAATGCAAACATGAATTCTCGTAATTATACCAATTCTTTTCTTAATTAGGCAATTCTCCTCATTGGGATATATGATATTGATGCTTTGATTTAACTAGAAGAGTTTTTCTTTCTACTATTTTCCATAGAATCAAAGTTTTTTTATTGAAAGAGAAGAACACAAATTCTCGTAGTTATATCCATTCTTTTGTTGATTGGCATCATGAACACATTCTCTGCATGGGGATAAATGGTATTGATGCTTTGGGTTAAATAGAAAAGCTTTTCTTTCCACCATTTTCCTTAGAAACAAAGTTCGCTTGCTAAAAGAGATGAACATGGACTCATGTAATTATATCCATTCTTTTCATGTTTGGGCATCATAAACACATTTTGCTTATTAGGAAATATGATATTGATTCTTTAGCTTCATAAGAAAAAAGCTTTTCTTTCCACCATTTTTTGTAAAATCAAAGTTCCTCTACCAAAGAAGATAAACATGGATTCCCATAATTGTATCCATTCTTTTCTTAATTGGGTATCCTGAACACATTCTCCTCATTGGTATACCTGATAGTGATGCTATGGTTTAACAAGAAAACCATTTCTTTCTACCTTTTTTTGTAGAATCAAAGTTCATTTTCCATAGGAGACGAACATGGATTCTCATAATTAAATCCATTTTTTTTCTTAATTGGGCACCACAAACATATTTTCCTTTTTGGGATACATGATATTGATTCTCTTGTTTGACTAGAAAAGCTTTTCTTTATACCATTTTCCATAACATCAAAGTTTGTTCACCAAAAAAGATGAACATGGATTCTCATAATTATATCCATTCTTTTCTTGATTGAACATCATAAACATATTCTTCATATTGAGATCTATTTTATTGATGATTTAGGTTAACTAGAAAAGTTTTTCTTTCCACTATTTTCCTTAGTATCAAAGTTTAATTGCCAAAAAAGACAAACATGGACTCTTGTAATTCTATCCATTTTTCTTGATTGGGCATCATAAACACATTTTGATCACTAGGGAGCATGATATTGATGCTTTAGCTTCACAAGAAAAGCTTTCTTCCCACCATTTTTTGTACAATCTAAGTTCATCTACCAAAAGAGATGAACATGGATTCTTGTAATTATATCCTTTCTTTTCTTGATTGGGCATGATAAACATATTCCTCTCATTAGAATACATGATATTGATGTGATTTAACAGAAAAGCTTTTATTTGTACCACTTTCCATAGAATCAAAGTTTGTTTGTTGCAAGAAAAACACAGATTCTTATAATTATATCCATTTTTTTCTTTATTGGGCAGCATAAACACATTCTCCGTATTGGGATATATGATATTGATGCTTTAAGTTAACTAGAAAAGCTTTTCTTTCCATTATTTTCTTTAGAATCAAAGTTTGCTTGCCAAAAGAGATGAAAATGGACTCTTGTAATTATATCCATTTTTTCTTGATCATGCATCATAAACACATTCTGCTCATTAAAAAACTCGATATTGATGCTTTGGCTTCGCAAGAAAAGCTTTCTTCCCGGTATTTTTCATACAATCAAAGTTCATCTACCAAAAGAGATAAACATGGATTCTTGTAATTATATCCATTCTTTTCTTGATTGGGCATGATAAACACATTCCTCCCACTAGAATATGTGATATTGATGCTTTGGTTTAACTAGAAAAGCTTTTCTTTCTACCATTTTTCATAGAATCAAAGTTCATTCGTCAAAAGAGACAAACACGAATACGTAAATATATCCATTCTTTTATTGATTGGGCATCATAAACATACCGCATTGGGATCCATGATATCGATGCTTTAGGTTAGATAAAAAAGCTTTTCTTTGCACCATTTTCCTTAGAATCAAAGTTCTCTTGCCAAAAGAGAAGAACATGGACTCTTGTAATTATATCCATTCTTTTCTTGGTTGGTCATCATAAACACATTTTTTCCTCCATTTTCCTTAGATCAAAGTTCGCTCGCCAAAATAAATGAACATGGACTCTTGTAATTATATCCATTATTTTCTTGGTTGGGCATCATAAACCCATTCTGCTTATTAGGAAACATAATATTGATTCTTTCACTTCATAAGAAAAGCTTTTCTTTCCATCGTTTTTTTGTAAGATCAAAGTTCATCTGCCAAGGGAGATGAACATGGATTCTTATAATTGTATACATTCTTTTCTTGATTGGGTTTCATAAATACATTCTCCTCATTGGGATACATGATATTGAGGCTTTAGTTTAACAAGATAAACTTTTTTTCTACCATTTTTTGTAGAATTAATGTTCATCCACCAAAAGAATCGAACATGGATTCTCTTAATATCCATTCTTTTCTTAATTAGGCATCATTAACATAGTCTCCTCATTAGGATACATGATATTGATATCTTGGTTTAACTAGAAAAGCTTTTCTTTCTACCATTTTTCAGAGAATCAAAGTTTATCTGCCAAGAGAGACGAACATGAGTTCTCATAATTATATCCATTCTTTTCTTGATTAGGCATCATAAACACAATCTTCGCATTAGGATACATGATATTGATGCTTTGAGTTAACTAGAAAAGCTTTTCTTTTCACTATTTTCCTTAGAATCAAAGTTCCCTTATTAAAAGTGATGAACATGGAATCTTGTAATTATATCAATTATTTTCTTGATTAGGCATTATTAACATATATTTGCTCGTTGGAAAACATGATATTGGTGCTTTAGTTTTGCAGGAAAAGCTTTTTTCATACCATTTTTTGTAAATCAAAGTTTGTCTACCAAAAGAGATAAACATGGATTATCGTAATTATATCCATTCTTTTCATAATTAAGCATTATAAACACATTATCCTTATTAGGATACATGCTATTGATGCTTTAGTTTAGGGTGAAAAGCCTTTCTTTCTACCATTTTTCATGGAATCAAAGTTCGTACGCTAAAAAAGACGAACATGGATTCTTATAACTATATCCACTATTTTCTTAATTAGGCATCATAAACACATTCTTCTCACTGGATACAAGATGTTGATGCTTTGGTTTAACTCAAAAAGCTTTTCTTCCTACCATTTTCTTTAGAATAGAAGTTTTTCAGCCAAGGGAGACGTAGATGAATTTCCATAACTATAACCTTTTATTTTTTGATTAGGCATCATAAACACATTCTCCTCATTGGGATACATGATGTTGTTGCTTTGGGCCTATCGAGAAAAGCTTTTGTTTACTCTATTTTTTGTTGAATCAAGGTTCCCCTACCAAAAGAGATGATCATGGACTCTCATAATTATATCAATTGTTTTCTTGATTGGGCATTATAAACACATTTTTCTCATAGGGATACATGATATTGATGTTTGGTTTCGTAAAAAAAAAACTTTTTTTCCACCATTTTCTGTAGAATCAAAGTTCATTTGCCAAAACAGATAAACATGGATTCTCATAATTATATCCATTCTTTTCTTGATCAGTTATCATAAACACATTCTTAGCAATAGGATACATGATAGTAATGCTTTAGGTCAACTAGAAAAGCTTTTCTTTCCATTATGTTTTGTAGAATCAAATTTTGTCTGTTGAAAGAGACAAACATAGGCTCTTGTAATTATATCCATTCTTTTCTTGATTGGTATCATGAACATATCTACTCATTTGGAAACACGATACTGATGCTTTGGTTTTGTAAGAAAATCTTTTCTTTCCATAATTTTTTGTAGAATAATAGTTTGTCGCCAAAGGCAACGAACATGGAGTCCCGTAATTATATCAATTCCTATCTTGATTGGGCATGATAAATGCATTCTCTTTATTGGGATGCATGATATTGATACTTTGGGTTAACAAGAAAAGCTTTCTTTTTGCCATTTTCCTTCAAATCAAATTTGTCAGCCAAAATATGGAACATGGATTCATGTAATTATATTAATTCTTTTCCTAATTGGACAGAATAAATAGATTCTCCACATTGGGATACATGATATTGATGTTTGGTTTCACAAGAAAAGCTTTTCTTTCCACCATTTTCTATGGTATCAAAGTTCATTCGCCAAAAGAGACGAACATGGATTCTCATAATTATATCCACTTTTTTTATTGGGCATCACAAACACATTATTTTGGGATACATGATATTGATGCTTTGGTTAACCAGAAAAGCTTTTCTTTCCACCATTTTTCATGGAATCAAAGTTCATCCACTAAAGGAAATAAACATGGGCTCTTATAATTATATCTATTCTTTTCTTGATTGGGTATCATAAACACATTCTGCTCATTTGGAAACATGATATTGATACTTTGGTTTTGTGGGAAAAAGTTTTTTTCCACCATTTTCTATGGAATCAAAGTTCATCCACCAAAAGAGATGAACATGGAGTCTTGTAATTATATCTAATGTTTTCTTAATTGGGAAAGATAAGTACATTCTTCTTATTGGGATGCATGATATTAATGATTTGGGTTAACAAGAAAAGCTTTTCTTTTCATTATTTTCCTTCAATTCAAATTTTCAACCAAAATAGTGGTACTTGGATTCTCGTAATTATATCCATTCTTTTCCTAATTAGGTAGAATAAACAAATTCTCCACATTGGGATACATGACATTGATGTTTGGTTTTGTAAGAAAAGCTTGTCTTTCCACCATTTTCTATGGAATCAAAGTTCATTCACCAAAAAAGATGAACATGGATTCTCATAATTATATCCACTCTTTTTTTGATTAGGCATCATAAACACATTCTTTGCATTGGAATACATGATATTAATGCTTTAAGTTAACTAGAAAAGCTTTTCTTTTCACTATTTTTCATGGAATCAATGTTCGTCCACCAAAGCAAATGAGCATGGGCTCTTGTAATTATATCCATTTTTTCTTGATTAGGTATCATAAACACATTCTGCTCATTTGGAAACATGATATTGATACTTTGCTTTCATAAGAAAAGCTTTTCTTTCTACCATTTTCTGTTGAATCAAAGTTCGTCCATCGAAAGAGATGAACATGGAGTCTTGTAATTATATCCATTCCTTTTTGATTGGGCATGATAAGCGTATTCTTCTTATTGAGATACATGATATTGATGCTTTGGGTTAACAAGAAAAGTTTTCTTTTTGCCATTTTCTTTTAAATCAAATTTGTCAGCCGAAAGAGAAGAACATGGATTCTCATAATTATATCCACTTTTTTCTCGGTTGGGCACCATAAACCGATTCTCCATATATGGGATACATGATATTAATGCTTTGGTTTTGCAACAAAAGCTTTTCTTTCCACCATTTTTCATTGAATCAAAGTTCATCTTCTAAGCACGATAAACATGGATTCTTATAATTATATCCATTGCTTTCATGATAGGGCATCATAAACACATTTTCCTCATTACGATAAATGATATTGATGCTTTGGTTTGACAAGGACAATTTTTTTCGTTAGTTTTTGTAAAATCAATGTTAGATCGCTAAAAACTCGAACATCAATTTTTATAATTATACCTATTATTTTCTTAACTGGGCATCATAAACATATTCTCCTCATTGAGATACATGATATTGGTGCTTTGCTTTAAAAAGAAAAGCTTTTCTTTCCACCATTCTCATCAAAATCAAAGTTCATTCGCCAAAAAAGACAAACAGGTTTCTCATAATCACGTCCATTCTTTTCTTGATTTAGCATTATAAACATATTCTTCTTATTGGATTCACGATATTGATACTTTAGTTTCATAATAAAAGATTTTTTTTTTACCATTTTCTATGAAATCAAAACTCATCTACCAGAAAAGATGAACATGGATTCTTTTAATTGTATTTATTCTTTTATTGATTAGGGATCATTAACATGTTTTACTTATTAGGATACATGACATTGATGCATTGGTTTCTTAAGAAAAGCTTTTATTTCCACCATTTTTTATAGAATCAAAGTTCATCTGCCAGAAGAGACGGGCATGGATTTTCATGATTATATCCATTATTTTGTTGACTGGGCATCATAAACACATTCTCCTCATTGGGATACATGATATTGGTGCTTTAGTTTCGTAAGAAAAGCTTTTCTTTCTACCATCTTTTATAGAATCAAAGTTCGCTCACCAAATAAGACGATCAAAGATTTTCATAATTATACCCATTTTTTTCTTGATTGGGCATCATAAACATATTCCCTTCATTTGGAAACATGATATTTATGCTTTTGTTTCACATGAAAAGGTTTTTTTCCATATTCTTTGTACAATCAAACCTTATCCGCTAGAAAAGACAAACATGGAATTTTATAATTGTATCCACTATTTTCTTGATTGGGCAACATAAACACATTTTCCTCACTCAGATACTTGATATTGATACTTCAGGCTAACAAAAAAAGCTTTTTTTCCAACCATATTCTACAAAATCAAAGTTCACTACTAAAAGAGATGAACATGGATTTTCGTAGTTATATCCATTCTTTTCTAGATTGGATATCATAAATGTATTATTCTCACAGGGATAAATGATATTAATGCTTTGGTTTCGCAAGAATAGTTTTTCTTTCCACTATTTTTTGTAGAATCAATGTTCGACCACCAAAAAAGATGAATATGTAGTTTCATAATTATAACCATTCTTTTCTTGATTAGGCATCATTTGCACATTCTTTGCATTAGGATACATTATATTGTTGCTTTGGTTTAACAAGAAAACCTTTCCTTTTACCATTTTCCTTAGAATTATCGTTCATCTGCCAAAAAAGACAAGCATGGATTCTCATAATTATGCCCATTCTTTTCTTGACTAGGCATTATAAACATGTTCTGCTCATTAAGATCCACGATATTAAGGCTTTGGTGTCGTAAGAAAAGCTTTTTCTTGTACCATTTTTTGTGGAATCAAAGTTTATCTGCCAAAAAATACGAACATGGATTCTCCTAATTATATCCATTCTTTTCTTGATTGGGCATCGTAACACATTCTACTCATTATGATACATGACATTAATCCCTTGGTTTCTCAAGCAAAGCCTTTCTTTCCACCATTTTTTGTAGAACCAAGGTTCGTCTACCAAAAAAGACAAACATGGATTTTCATAATTATATCCATTCTTTTCTTAATTGGGCATCATAAACACTTTCTTTTCTTTGGGATACATGATATTGGTGCTTTGGTTTTGCAAGAAAAGTTTTTCCTTCCATCATCTTTTGTAGAATCAAAATATGTTCATCAAAAGAGATGAAAATGGATTCTTAGAACTATAACCATTCTTTTCTTTATTAGGCATCATAAACACATTCTCTTCATTGGGACACATGATATTATTACTTTGGATTTGTAAGAAAAGCTTTTGCTTCCTTTATTTTTTTGCATAATCAAAGTTCTTCTGCCAGAAGAGACGAGCATGAACTCTCAAAATTATATCCATTCTTTTCATCAATGGGCATCATAAACACATTTTTCTTTTCGGCAAACATTAGATTGATGCTTTGGTTCACAAGGAAAGCTTTTCTTTCCACCATTTCTCGCAAAATCTAAGTTCATTTACCAAAAGAGATGAACATGGATCCATAATTATATCCATTCCTTTCTTGATTGGGCATTACAAGCACATTCTCCTCATTGGGATTCATGATATTAACATTTTAGTTTAACTAGAAAAGCATTTCTTTCCACCATATTCTTTAGAACCATAATTCGTCTGCTAAAAGAAATGGACATGGATTATGATAATTATATATATTTGTTTCTTAATTGGGAATCATAAATACATTTTCGTCATTAGGATACATGATGTTGATGCATTGGCTTTGTAAGAAAAGCTTTTCTTTCCACCCTTTTTTGTGGAATCAAATTTCATATACAAAAAGAGACAAATATGGATTTTTGTAATTATATCCACTCTTTTCTTGATTGGGCATCATAAACACATTCTCTCATTGGGATACAAGATACTGATGTTTTGGTTTAACAAGGAGAGCTTTTTTCTCCACCAATTTCCCTAGAATCATAGTTCACCCACTAAAAGAGATAAATATAGGTGGTCATAATTATATCCATTCTTTTTATGATTGGGATTCATAAACACATTCTCCTCATTAGGATAGACGATATTGATGCTTTGGTTTTATGGGAAAAGCTTTTCTCTTTACTATTTTTTATTAAATCAAAGTTTGTCCACCAACAGAAACAAACATGGATTCTCATAATTAATCCCTTCTTTTAATGAGTGGGCATTATAAACACATTTTTCTCATTAGGATACACGGTATTTATGCTTTTGTTTTGCACGAAAAGCTTTTCACCATTTTTTGTATAATTAAAGCTTATCCACTAAAAGAAACGAACATGGATTTTTGTAATTATATCCACTATTTTCTTGATTGGGCATCATAAGATCATTTTCCTCATTAGGATACATGATATTAGAAAGTATGGATTAACAAAAGAAGCTTTTCTTTCTACCATATTCTGAAGAATCGAAGTTTATTCGTTAAAGGAGACGGACATGGATTTTCGTAGTTATATTATATCCATTTTTTTCTTGATTGGGTATCATAAACATATTCTCCTTATTAGGATAAATAATATTGATGCTTTGGTTTTGAAAGAACTGCTTTTCTTTCCACCATTTTTTGAAGAATAAATGTTTAGTAGCCAAAAAAGACGATTTTGGATTTTCATAATTATAACCATTCTTGTCTTGATTAGGCATCATATGCATATTCTCCATATTAGGATACATGATATTATTGCTTTATTCTAATAAGAAAAGCTTTTTTTCCACTAATTTCCATAGAATTATCATTAATCTGCCAAAAGAGACAAACATGGATTCTCATAATTATTTCCATTCTTTTCTTGGTTGGGCATCATAAACATATTCTCCTCATTGGGATGCATGATATTGAAGCTTTGGTTTTGTAAGAAACGCTTTTATTTGTACCTTCTTTTGTGGAATCAAAGTTTATCTGCCAAAAAAAATGAACATGGATTCTCGTAATTTTATCCATTCATTTCTTGATTGGGCATCATAATCACATTCTACTTAATGAGATACATGACATTGACACTTTGATTTGGTAAGAAAAGCTTTTCTTTCAACTATTTTCTGTGGAAACAAAGTTCGTTCGCCAAAAAAGACAAACATTGATTCTCATAATTATATCCATTATTTTCTTGATTGGGCATAATAAGCGCATTCTTTTCATTGGATACATGACATTGATGCTTTGGTTTCTTAACAAAAGTTTTTCTTTCCACCATTTTCTATAGAATCAAAGTTCATCTGCCAAAAGAGATAAACATGGATTTTCATAATTATATCCATTCTTTTCTTGATTGGGCATCATAAACACATTCTCCTCGTTAGGATACATAATATTAGTGCTTTGGTTTCGTAATAAAAGCTTTTCTTTCCATCGTTTTTTTGTAGAATCAAAGTTCGTTCACCAAAAGAGAAACACATGGATTTTTGTAACTCTACCCAATATTTTTTCTCGATTGGGCATGATAAACACATTCTGCACATTGAGATACATGATATTGATAGTTTGGTTTAACAAGAAAATCTTTTTTTCCATCATATTCGTTAGAATTATAGTTCATCCACCAAAAGAGTAAAACATGGACTTCCGCAATTATATCCATTCATTTCTTGATTGGGCATTATAAACACAATCTCCTCATTGAGATATACGATATTAATGCTTTAGTTTTGCAGGAAAAGCTTTTCTTTCTACCTTTTCTCATTGAATCGAAGTTCTTCCGCCAAAAGAGATGAAAATAGATTCTTATAACTATAACCATTCTTTTCTTGATTGGGCATCATACAAACATTCTCCTCATTGGGATACATGATATTACTACTTTAGGTTCATAGGAAAAGCTTTTGGTTCCTCTATTTTTTGCAAAATCAAAGTTTTCCCGCCTAAAGAGACAAAGAAGGATTCTCATAACTATATTCATTCTTTTCTTGATTGGGCACCATAAACACAATCTCCTCATATAGATACACGATACTAAGGCTTTGGTTTTGCAAGAAAAGCTTTTTTTTTCATCGTTTTTTTGTAGAATCAATCTTCACTGACCAAAATAGATGAACATGGATTCTCGTAATTATATCCATTCTTTTCTTGATTGGGCATCATAAAACATTCTCCTTATTGGCATACATGATATTGATGCTTTGGTTTAATAGAAAAGCTTTCATTTCTACCATTTTCTATAGAATCAAAGTTCTTATGCTAAAAGAGACGAAAAAAGATTCTTGTAACTGTAACAATTCTTTTCTTAATTGGGCATCACAAACACATTCTCCTCAATGCGATGATATTAATGCTTTGGTGTAACTAGAAAAGCTTTTCTTTATACCTTTTTTCATAGAATCAAAGTTCATTCGCCAAAAGAGACAAACATGGATTCTCTGAATTTTATCCATTCTTTTTTTGATTAGGCATCATCAACACATTATTCTCATTGAGATACCTAATATTGATGCTTTGGTTTAACTAGAAAAGCTTTAGTTTCTACTATTTTCTATAAAATTAAAGTTCTTCTGCTAAAAGGATGAAAATTGATTCTTGTAACTTTAACCACTCTTTTCTTGATTGGGCATCACAAACACATTCTTCTCATTGGGATACATGATACTACTACTTCGTGCTCATAAGAAATGCTTTGGTCTCCGCCATTTCTGTTGAATCAAAGTTCATTCACCAAAAGAGACGAACATAGACACTTGTAATTATATCCTTTCTTTTCTTGATTGGGCATGATAAACAAATTCTCCTTATTAGGATACATGATATTGATGCTTTGCTTTCGAAAGAAAATCTTTTTTTTCCACCATTTTTCATAGAAATAAAGTTCTTCCACCAAAAGAGACAAGCATGGATTCTCATAATTATATGCATTCTTTTCTTGATTGGCCATCATAATAACATTCTTGTCTGCGCGATACATGATATTGATGCTTTGATTTAACAAGAAAAGCTTTTCTTTCCACCATTTTCCTTGGAATCAAAGTTCATCTACCAGAAGAGACGAACATGGATTCTCATAATTATATCCATTATATCTTTTATTCGACATCATAAGCATGTTTTCCTCATCGGGATACATGATATTGATTCATTGGTTTAACTAGAAAAGATTTTCTTTCCACTATTTTTCATAAAATCAACGTTCATTCGCCAAAAGCAACAAACATGGATTTTTAGAATTATACCCATTCTTTTCTTGATTAGATATTATAAACATGTACTTCTTATTGGGATACATGATGTTAATGCTTAGGGCTCACCAAAAAAATCTTTTGTTTCCTAGATTTTCAAAAAAATCAAAGTTTGATCGCTAGAAAAGATAAACATGGACTCTTATAATTACATCCATTTTTTTCTCGACTAGGCATTATAAACACATTTTCCTTATTAGGGTACATGATATTGATGCTTTGGGTTAACATGAAAAGCTTTTCTTTCTACCATTTTTCTTAGAACCATAGTTCGTCTAGTAAAAGTGTTAAACCTAAATTTTCATAATTATATTGATTTTTACTTGATTGGGCACCACAGACACATTCTCCTCATTGGGATACATGATATTGGTGTTTTGGTTTAATAAGAAAAGTTTTTCCTTCAACTGATTTACTTATAACCATAGCTTTTTTGCCAAAAAAGACAAATATGGATTCCCTTAATTATATCCATTCTTTTTATAATTGCATAGCATAAAAACATTGTCCTCATTGGGGCACACGACATTGAAGCTTTAGTTTCATAGAAAAAGCTTTTCTTCCATTATTTTCCCTGGACGACATTGAAGCTTTAGTTTCACCAAAAAAATTTTTTTTTCCATTATTTTCCTTGGAATCAAAGTTCATCCTCCAAAAGAGACGAACATGGATTCTCATAATTACATCCATTCTTTTCATGATTGGGCATCATAAACACATATTGCTCATTGGGATACATGAATTTAGCTTTTATTTCACATAAAAACTTTTTTCCCTATTTTCTGTAGAATTAAAGCTTATCTGCCAATGGAGGTGATCATGAATTTTCGTAATTATATCCATTCTTTTCTTGATTGGCCATCATAAACACAATCTCCTTATTTGGATACATGATAATGAATCCTTGAAATAATAAGAAAAGCTTTTTTCACAATTTTGCTTAGAATCAAGTTTGTCTGCCAAAAGAGACGAACATGGATTCCTGTAATTATCTCCATTATTTTCTTGACTGGACATCATAAGCATATTCTTTTCATTTGGATACATGATATCGATGCTTTGGTTTCCCAACAAAAGCTTTTCTTTCCACCATTTTTCATAAAATCAAAGTTCGTCCACCAAAAGAGAAGAACATGGATTTTTGTAATTATATCCATTTTTCTTGATTAGGCATCATAGACGCATTCATTTCATTGGGATACATAATATTCATCTTTAGTTTGACAGGAAAGGCTTTTCTTTCCATTGATTTACTTAGAATCATAGTTTATCTGCTAAAAAAGATGAATATGGATTCCCATAATTATATCTATTCTTTTCATGATAGTGCATGATAAACACATTCTACTTTTTGGGATATATGATATTTATGTTTTCATTTCGCATGAAAACCTTTTATCCCCTATTTTTTGTAGAATTAAGGCTCATCTGCCAAAAGCGATGAACATGGATTTTCATATTTATTTCCAATATTTTCTTGATTAGGCATCATAAACACGTTCTCATCATTGTGGTACATGATCTTGATGCTTTGGGTTAACAAGAAAAGCTTCTCTTTACACCATTTTCCTTAGAATAAAGTTTGTTTGCCAAAAGAGATGAACATGAATTCTCGCAATCATATCCATTCTTTTCTAGATTGGGCATTATAAACACTTTTTTCTCATTGGGATACATGATATTGATTCTTTGGTTTTACAACAAAAGCTTTTTATTCCACCATTTTTTGTAGAACCAAAATTTGTCCACCAAAAGAGACGAACATGGATTCTTGTAATTATACCCATTCTTTTAATGGTTGGGCTTCATAAACACATTCTCCTCACTGGGATAAATGATATTGATGCTTTGGTTTTGTAAAAATAGCTATTTTTCCACCATTTTCCATAGAATTAGTGTTCGGCTGCTGAAAGAGATGAATATAGATTTTTGTAATTATAACCATCTTTTTCAGGATTGGGTATCATATGCACATTCTTTGTGTTGCCATTCATGATATTGATGCTTTGGTTTAACAGGAAAAGCCTTTCTTTCCATTATTTTCCTTAGAATTATAGTTCATCCGCCAAAAGAGATGATCATGGATTCTCATAGTTATGTTCATTCTTTTCACAATTAGGCATCATAAACAAATTCTACTCATTTGGATACATGATACTGATGATCTGGTTTCTCAAGAAAAGCTTATCTTTCCACCATTTTCTATAGAATCAAAATTCATCTACCGAAAGAGATAAAAATGGATTTTGGTAATTATATGCATTCTTTTCTTAATTGGGCATCATAAACACATTCTCCTCTTTAGGATCCATGGTATTGGTGTTTTGTTTCACAAGAAAAGCTTTTCTATACACCATTTTCTTCAAAATCAAAGTTCTTTCACTAAAAAAAACGAACGTGGTTCTTCATAATTATACCCATTTTTTTCTTGATTGAACATCATAAACACATTTCCTCATTGGGATACATGGATTGATGCTTTGGTTTAGCAAGAAAGACTTTTCTTTTCACCATTCACATTAGAATGCAAGTTCATTTGCCAAAAGTAATGAACATGGACTCTCATAATTATATCCATTCTTATCTTGATTGGGCATCATAAACACATTCTTCTCTTTAATACACACAATATTGATCCTTTGATTTTGCAACAAAATTTTTTTCGCCATTTTTCATAGAATCAAAGTTTGTCTGTCGAAAAAGACAAGGATGGGTTCTTGTATTTATATCCTTTTTTCTTTATTCGACATCATAAACACATTCTCCTTATTAGGATACATGATATTTAATGCTTTGGTTTAACAAGAAAAGCCTTTTTCTTGCCATTTTTCATAGAACTGAAGTTTTTACTCCAAAAGAGACAAAAATGGATTCTTATAGCTATAACCATTTTTTTCCTGAATGGACATCATAAACCATTGGCACTTTTCTTTTGCAAGAAAAACTTTCTTTCCACCATTTTTTGTATAATCAAAGTTCATCTGCCAAAAGAGACGAACATGGATTCTATAATAATATCCATTCTTTTCATGATTTGGTGTCATAAACACCTTCCCCTTATTAGGATACATAATATTGATGCTTTGGTTTTGCAAGAAAAGCTTTTCTTTCCACCATTTTTCCATAGAGTCAAATTTCTTCTACCAAAAGAGATGAACATGGGTTCTCATGATTAAATCCATTTCTCTCTTGATTAGGCATCATAAAAACATTTTCCTTATTGGGATACGTGATATTAATGCTTTCGTTTAACTAGAAAAGGCTTTCTTTCTACCAGTTTTTGTACAATCAAAATCCATCTACCAAAAGAGATAAAGATGGATTCTCATAACTATATCCATTCTTTTCTTGATTAGGCTTCATAAACATATTTTTTTCATTGGGATATGTCTACCATTTTTCTTACAATTTTTTGTAAACATATTTCTACCATATTTCATACAATCAAAATTCGTCTGCCAAAGGAGATAAAGTGATGAACATGGACTTTCATAATTATATCCATTCTTTTCTTGATTGGACATCATAAACACATTCCCTTATTGAGATAAAAGATATTACTGCTTTGGGTTCATAGGAAAAGCTTTTATTTCCTGCATTTTATGTAGAATCATAGTCCATCTGTCAAAATAGACATGCATGGACTATTACAATTATATCCATTCTTTTCTTCATTAGGTAGCATAAACACGTTCTTCTAATTAGGATACATGATATTGATGCTTTGGTTTATCTAGAAAAGGTTTTTCTTTCTACCATTTTCAGTAGAATCAAACTTAGTCCACCAGAAAAGACAAACATGCATTTTCATAAGTATACCCATTCTTTTCTTAATTGGGCATCATAAATATATTCTCCTCATTGGGATACATGATACTAATACTTTGGCTTAGAAGAAAAGCTTTTCTTTCTACCATTTTCTTTTGAATCAAAGTTCATCTACTAAAAAAGATGAATATGGATTCTCGTAATCATGTCCATTTTTTTCATGATTGGGCATTATAAAACATTTTCCTCACTAGGATACATGATATTGATGTTTTAATTTTGCAAGAAAAGCTTTTCTTTCCCCCATTTAACGTAGAATCAAAGTTTGTCCGCCAAAAGAGATGAACATGGAATCTGTAATAATATCCTTTTTTTTTCTTGATTGAGCAACATAAACACCTTCCATTCATTGGGATACATGATAGTAATGCTTTGGCTTTTGCAAGAAAATATTTTTTTCCACCATTTTTCCATAGAATCAAAGTTTGTTCGCTAAAAGAGATAAACATGGATTCTCATAATTACATCCATTCTTTTCTTGAGTGGGCATCATAAACATGTTCTCTTTATTGGAATACATGATATTGATGCTTTCGTTTAACTAGAACAAGTTTTATTTTTACCATTTTTCATAGAATCAAATTTCATCTACCAAAATAGATGACATGGATTCTCATAAATATATCTATCCTTTTCTTGATTAGGCATCATAAACACATTATTCTCAATGAGATATCTGATATTGATGCTTTGGTTCAACTAGAAAAGCTTTTCTCTCTACCATATTTCGTAGAATCAAAGTTCCTTCGCTAAAAGAGATGAAAATGGATTCTCGTATCTAATCCCTTTATTTCATGATTAGGCATCATAAATACATTCTCCTCATTGAGATACATGATATTACTGCTTTGGGTTCATAGGAAAACCTGTTGTTTCCTCTATTTTCTGTAGAATCAAAGTTCATCTACCAATAAAAATGAACATGGACTCTTGTAATTGTATCCATTATTTTCTTGGTTGGGCATTGTAAACACATTCTCCTCTTTGGGATATATGATATTGCTGCTTTGGGTTCATAGGAAAAGCTTTTGTTTCCAATCAAAGTTCCCCTGCTGAAAGAGATAAAAATGGGCTTTTGTAATTATATTTATTCTTTCCTTCATCGGGCATCATAAACAAATTTTCCTAATTGGAATACATGATATTGATGCTTTGGTTTAACTAGAGATGATATTTTTCTACCATTTTTTGTAGAATTAAAGTTCATCTGCCAAAAGAGACAAACATGCATTTTGGTAATTATACTTATTCTTTTATTGATTAGGCATCATAAACACATTCTTTTTTTTGGAAAAAACGATATTGATGTTTGGTTTAACAGGAAAAACTTTTCTTTCTGGCATTTTCCTTAGAATTAGAGTTCATACACTAAAAGAGATGAATATGAATTCTCATAATTTATCCATTATTTCTTAGTTGGGTATCATAAACACATTTTCCTCATTTGGATACATCATATTAAAGTTTTGGTTTTGCATAAAAAGCTTTCCTTTCCACCATTTTTTTGTAGAATCAAAGTTCATCCACCAAAAGAGACAATCATGGATTCTCTAATAATATTTTATGATTGGATATCATAAACACCTTCCTTTATTGGGGTATATGATATTGATGCTTCGATTTTGCAAGAAAAGCTTTTCTTTCCACTATTTTCCAAGAAGCAAAGTTTGTTTGCCAAAAGAGATGAACATGGATTCTTATAACTATATCCATTCTTTTCTTAATTGGGCATCATAAACACATTCTACTTATTGGAATACATGATATTGATGCTTTGGTTTAACTAGAAAAAAATTTTTCTACCATCTTTCGTAAAAGCAAAGTTTTTCTACCGAAAGAGATAAACATGGATTCTCCTGACCATAACCACTCCTTTATTGACTATGCATCGTAAACACATTTTCGTCATTGGGATACATAATATTGCTACTTTGGATTCATAGGAAAAGCTTTTGTTTCCTTCATTTTCTGCAAAATCAAAGTTCATCCGCCAAAAGATATGAACATAGACTCTTATTTTCTTGATTGGGCATCATAAACGGTTTATCCTTATTGGGATACACGATATTGACACTTTGGCTTCACAAGGAAAGGTTTTTTTTCCACCATCTTTCATATAATCAAAGTTCGTTTGCCAAAAGAGACAAACATAGATTCTCATAATTATATCCATTTTTTTCTTGATTGGGCATCACAAACACATTTTTGTCATCGAGATTCATGATATTGATGCTTTGGATTAACTAGAAAAGCTTTTTCTTTTTACCATTGGTTGTAAATTTCTTCTAACAAAAGAGATGAAAATGGATTCTCGTAACTATAACCATTTTTTCTTGATGGGTCATCATAAACACATTCTCCTTATTAGGATACAGGATATTGCCGCTTTGGGTCTGTAAGAAAGGACTTTATTTCCTCCATTTTTTGTATAATCAAAGTTCATTTACCGAAAGAGATGAACATGGGCTATTGTAATTATATCAATTCTTTTCTTGATTATGCATCACAAACATATTCTCTTCATTAGGTACATGACATTGATGCATTGGTTTAACTAGAAAAGCTTTTTTTCTACCATTTTTCATAGAATCAAAATTCATCCGCTAAAAGAGACGAACATGCTTTTTTGTAATTATACGTATTCCTTTCTTGATTGGGCATCATAAACATTCTCTTTATTAGGATACATTATATTGTTGCTTTGGTTTAATAGGAAAAGCATTTCTTTCCACCATTTTCCTTAGAATTAGAGTTCATCTACTAAAAGAGATGAATATAGATTCTCATAATTATATCCCTTTTTTTGATGATTAGGCATCATAAATACATTCTTCTCTTTAGGATACATGATATTGATGCTTTGGTTTTGTAAGAAAAACTTTTTTTCCACCATTTTTCATAGAATCAAAGTTCATCCACTAAAAGAGACCAATAAGGATTCTATAATAATATCCATTCTTTTTAGATTGGGGATCATAAAATCCTTTTCTTATTTGGAATACATGATATTGATGCTTTAGTTTTGCAAGAAAAGCTTTTCTTTGCAACATTTTACTTGGAATCAATGTTCTTCCCCTAAAAATCATGAACTAGATTCTCATAACTATATCCATTCTTTTCCTGATTGGGCATCATAAACACATTCTCCTCATTAGGATACATGATATTGATGCTTTTGGTTCACAGGAAAAGCTTTTGTTTCCTTCATTTTTAGTAAAATCAAAGTTCATTTGCCCAAAAAGAGAAACATGTTTTATCATAATTATATCTATTCTTTTCTTGATTAGGCATCATAAACACATTGTCCTAATTTGGATATATGATATTGATGCTTTGATTTAACAAGAAAAGTTTTCTTCCCTTTATTTTCCTTAGAACCATAGTTCGTTCCCTAAGAGAAATGAACATGGATACTCATAATTATATCCATTCTTTTTTGATTGGGCTTCATAAACACATTCTTCTCATTACGATACACGATATTGAGGCTTTGGATTCATAAAAAAACCTTTTCTTTCCACCATTTTCTATAGAATCAAAGTTTATCCACCAAAAGAGATGACCATAGATTCTCATAATTATATCCATTCTTGTCTTTAATTGGCATTATAAACACATTATCTTTATTGGGATAAATGATACTAAAGCTTTGGTTTTGCAAAAATAGCTTTTCTTTCCACCATTTTCTATAGAATTAATGTTCGGCTGCTAAAAAAGATGAACCCAGATTTTTCATAATCATAACCATTATTTTCAAGATTAGGCATTATATACAGATTTTTCGCACTGCTATACATGATATTGATGCTTCAGTTTAATAAGAAAAGCCCTTCTTTTTACCCTTTTTTTGGTAGAATTATAGCTCATCTGCCAAAAAAGATGAACACAAATTCTCATAATTATGTCCATTATTTTTTTAACTAGGCATCATAAACATATTGTCCTCATTAAGATACATAATATTGATGTTTTGGTTTCGTAAGAAAAGCTTTTCTTTCAACAATTTTTCATGGAATCAAAATCCGTCTGCCAAAAGAGACAAACATGGATTTTCATAATTATATTTGTTTTTTTCATGATTAGGCATCATAAACACATTCTCCTTATTAGGATACATGATATTTATGCTTTTGTTACAAAAGAAAAGCTTTTCTTTCCTTTATTTTTTTGTATAATCAAATTTTGTCTGCCAAAAGGAAAGGATAAGGATTTTTGCAATTATATCCATTCTTTTCTTAATTAGGCACCATAAACATATTCTCCTCATTGGGATGCATGATATTGATGCTTTGATTTAATAAGAAAAGCTTTTCCTTTCATCATTTTCCATAGAATTAGAATTTATCTACCAAAAAAGACGAATATGGATTCTCATAATCATATCCATTCTTTTTGTGATTGGGCATCATTAACACATTCTCTTCATCGGGATACATGATATTGATGCTTTGGTTTAAAAAGAATCGCTTTTTTTCCACCATTTTTCATAAAAATGTGATTCATTTGCTAAAACAAATGAACAGGGATTTTCATAATTATATCCATTCTTTCCTTGCTTGGGCATCATAAACACATTCTCCATTTAACTAGAAAAACATTTCTTTGTACCATTTTTAGTAGAATCAAAGTTTGTTTACCAAAACAGGTAGGCATGGATTCTTGTAATTATATCCATTCTTTTATTGATTTGGCAAACACATTATTCTCATCGGGATGCATGATATTGATGCTTTGTTCTAACTAGAAAAGCTTTTCTTTCTACCATTTTTCATAGAATCAAAATTCTTTTGCTAAAAGAGACTAAAATGGATTCTTGTAACTATAACCATTCTTATCTTGATTGGGCATCATAAACATATTCGCCTTATTAGGATACATGATATTGGTACTTTGGGTTCATAAGAATAGCTTTTGTTTCCTCCATTTTTTATAGAACCAGAGTTCGTCTACCAAAAGAGATGAACATGGACACTAGCAAGTATATCCATTCTTTTCTTGATCGGACATCATATACATATTTTCCTCTTTGGGATATATGATATTGATGCTTTGGTTTGCAAGAAAATCTTTTCTTTCTACCATTTTTCCTAGAATCAAACTTTGTCCGTAAAAAAAATGATATGGATTCTCATAATTATATCCATTCTTTTCTTGATTGGGTGTAATAAAAACATTCTTCTCATTAGGATAGATGATAGTCTACTTTCATTTAACAAAAAAGCTTTTCTTTCTACCATTTTTCATACAATTGAAATTCATCTGCCAAAAGAGATAAACATGGATTTCCATAATTATACCCATTCTTTTCTTGATTGGGCATCATAAACATGTTCTTGTCATTAGGGTACATGATACTAATGTTTGGTTTAATAAGAAAGGCTTTTCTTTCCAACATTCTACTTGGAATCAAAGTTCTTCTACCAAAAGAGGCAAAAATGGATTCTCATAACTATATCCATTCTTTTCTTGAATTGGCATCATCAACACGTTCTCTTCATTAGGATACATGATGTTAATGCTTTAGGTTCACAAGAAAAGCTTTTATTCCTTTTATGTTTTGTAGAATTAAAGTTCTGCTGCTAAAAAAAGTGAACATGGTCTATCATAATTTTACCCGTTCTTTTCTTGATTGGGCATCATAAACACATTCCCTTAATTAGGATGCATTATATTGATGCTTTGGTTTAACAAGAAAAGTTTTTCCTCTGACAATTTTCTTTCAAATCATAATTTGTTCACCAAAAGAAATGAACATGGGTTCCCATAATTATATCCATTCTTTTCCTGATTGGGCATCATAATCACATTCTCCTCATTGGAATACACGATATTGAGGCCTTGTTTTTGTGAGAAAAGCATTTCTTTCCATAATTTTTTGTAGAATTTAAAGTTCGTACGGTAAAAGATATGAACATGGATTTTCATAATTATATCCATTTTTTCTTCATTTGGCATCATAAACACATTCCTTTCATTGGGATACATGATATCGACACTTTGGTTACACAAGAAAAGCTTTTCCTTCCATCAATTTCCTTAGAATCATAGTTCGCCCACTAAAAGAGACGAATATGGATTCTCGTAATTATATCCATTCTTTTCATGGTTGTGCATCTAAACATATTGTCCTAATTGGGATACATGATATTGATGTTTTGGCATCACAAGAAAAGCTTTTTTTTTTCAATTATTTTCTCTAGAATTAAAGTTCATTCACCAAAAGAGATGAACATGGATTCTTGTAATTGCATCCATTCTTTTCATGATGAGGCACCATAAAAACATTCTTCTAATTGGGATACATGATATTATAATTTCATTTCGCATGAAAAGCTTTTTTCCACCATTTTCAATAGATGAACACGGATTTTCATAATTCTATTCACTCTTTTTTGGATTGGGAGCCATAAACACATTTTCATAATTCAATACATGATATCTATTCATTGGTTTTGCATCAAAAGCTTTTTTTCCACTATTTTCTTAGAATCAAAGTTTGTCTACCAAAAGAGACGAACATTGATTTTTGCCGTGATATCCATTCTTTTCTTGATTGGGCAACCATTTTCCTTGGAATCATAATTCATCTACCATAAGAGACAAATATGGATTCTTGTAACTGTATCCATTCTTTTCTTGATTGGGCATCATAAACATATTCTCCTTATTAGGACGCATGATATTACTACTTTGGTTTAACAGGAAAAGCTTTTCATTCCACCATTTTCCTTAAAATCATAGTTCATTCATTGAAAAAGAAAAACTTGGCTTTTGTAATGAGATCAAATATCTTCTTGATTAGGAATCATAAACACATTCTCTATATTAGGTTAAAAGATATTGATGTCTTGGTTTAAAAAGAATAGCTTTCTTTCCTCCATTTTCCTTAGAATTATAATCTATCCACCAAAAAAGATGAATAAGTATTCTCATAATTATGTCCATTCTTTTCTTGATTGGACATCATAAATACAATCTCCTTATTGGGATACATGATATTAATGCTTTCCTTTCATAAGAAAAGCTTTTCTTTCTACCATTCCTTATGGAATCAAAGTTTATCCACCAAAAAAGACAAAGATCAATTCTTATAATAATATCCATTCTTTTCATGTTTCACAAACACATTGTACTCACTAGGATACATGATATTGATGCTTTAGCTTTTCAAGAAAAGCTTTTTTTCCACCATTTTTTAAGGAATCAAAGTTTGTCTACCAAAAAAAATGAACTTGGATTTAGATTTTCATAATTATGCCTGTTATTTTTATGATTAGGCATTATAAACACATTTTTCTCATTGGGATGCATGATATTGATGCTTTGATTTAACAAGAAAAGCTTTTCTTTCCACTATTTTTCTAAGAATTAGAGTGCATCTACCAAAAGAGATGAATATAGATTCCCTTAATTATATCCATTTTTTCATGATTGGGAGTCATAAACAATTTTTCTCATTTGGATACATGGTATTGATGCTTTGGTTTTGCACAAAAAGCTTTTCTTTCCACCATTTTCCATAGAATCAAGGTTTGTACGACAAAAAAAATGAACATGGATTCTGTAATTATATCCATGCTTTTCATGATTGGGCATTGCAAACACCTTTCCTCATTGGGATACATGATATTAACGCTTTGGTTTTGCAAGAAAATATTTTCTTTCCACTATTTTTAATAGAATCAAAGTTTATCTGCCAAAAGAGACAAACATGGATTTCATAATTATATCCATACTTTTCTTGATTGGACATCACAAACACATTCCTTTCATTGGGATACATGATATTATTGCTTTGGTTTAACAAGAAAAGCTTTTTTTTTCACCATTTTTCTTAAAATCATGGTTTGTTTGCCAAAAGAGATGAACAATGATTTTTGTAAGTATATCTATTCTCTTCTTGATTGGGCATCGTAAATACATTTTTCTTATTAGGTTACAAGATATTGATGTTTTGGTTAAAAGGAATAACTTTTCTTTCCCCTATTTTCCTTCAAATTAATAGTTTATTAGCCAAAAGTGACAAACAGGGATTCTTGTAATTATGTCCATTCTTTTCTTGATTGGGCTTCACAAACACATTCTTATCATTAAGATGCATAATACTAATGCTTTGGTTTTGGAAGAAAAGCTTTTCTTTCTACCATTTTTCCTGGAATCAAAGTTCATTTGCTAAAAAAGGCAAACGTGGATTCTTGTAATTATATCTATTCTTTTCTTGATTGGGTATCACAAATTCATTCTACTTATTGGGATACATGATATTACTGCTTTGGGTTCTCACAAAAAGCTTTTTTTTCCACTATTTTCTATAGAATCAAAGTTCATCCCAAAGGAGTTGAACATGGATTTTTGAAATTATGTCCATTCTTTTCATGATGAGGCATCATAAGCATATTCTTCTCATTAGGGTACTTGATACTGATGCTTTGGTTTCACAAGAAAAAGCTTTTTTTCCACCACTTTCTATAGAATCAAAATTTATCCGCCAAAAGAGACGAACAAGGATTTTCATAATTATATCCATTATTTTCTTGATTGGGCATTACAAACATATTCTCCTCATTAAGATACATGATATTGATGCTTTGGTTTAACAAAAAAAGCTTTTCATTCTACTATTTTCCTTAGAATCAAAGTTTATCTACCGAAAGTGACAAATATGGATTCTCATAACTATATCCATTCCTTTCGTGATTGGGCATCATAAAAACATTCTCCTTATTAGGATTCATGATATTGATGCTTTGGTTTTGCAAGAAAAGCTTTTCTTTCCACTCTTTTCCATAAAATCAAAGTTTTTCTGCCAAAAGAGATGAACATAAGTTCTCATAATTATATCCATTCTTTTTATAATTAGGCATCATAAACACATTCTTTGCTTTAGGATACATGATATTTAGGCTTTCGTTTCACATGAAAAGCTTTTTCACTATTTTCAGTAGAATCAAAGTTCACCTACGAAAAGAAACGAACATGGATTTTCGTTGCTATATCAACTCATTTCTAGATTAGTCATCATAAACACATACTCCTCATTGGGATACATGATACTAATGCTTTGGGTTGACAAGATATGCTTCTCTTTCAACTATTTTCCTTAGAATCAAGTTCATCCACCAAAAGAGACAAACATGGATTTGTGTAATTATATCCACTCTTTTCTTGATTGGGCATCATAAACACATTTTTCTTGTTGGGATACATGACATTGATATGTTGGTTTTGCTACAAAAGCTTTTCTTTCCGCTATTTTTTGTAGAACCAAAGTCCATCCATTAAAAGAGACGAACATGGATTCTCGTAATTATATCCATTTTTTCACAATTGAGCATCATAAACGCATTCTTCTTATTGGGATATATGATGTTGATGCTTCGATTTTGCAAAAATATCTTTTCTTTCTACCATTTTCCATAGAATCAATGTTTGGCTGGTAAAAAAGATGAACATGGATTTTTATAATTATAACCATTCCTTTCAAGATTGGGCATCATGTACTCATTTTCCTATTGCCATACATGATATTGATACTTTGGTTTAACAAGACAAGCTTTGCTTTCCACCATTTTCTTTAGAATTATAGTTCATTTGCCAAAAGAGACAAACATCTATTCTCATAATTATACCCATTCTCTTATTGATTAGGCATCATAAAGGTATTCTCCTCATTAGGATACAAGATATTGATGCTTTGGTTTTGTAAGAAAATATTTTCTTGCTACTATTTTCTACAATATCCATTCTTTTTATAATTAGGCATCATAAACACATTCTTTGCTTTAGGATACACGATATTTAGGCTTTCATTTCACATGAAAAGCTTTTTTTCACTATTTTCAGTAGAATTAAAGTTCACCTACCAAAAAACATGAACATGGATTTTCGTTGCTATATCAACTTATTTCTAGATTGGTCATCATAAACACATACTCCTCATTGGGATACATGATATTAATGCTTTGGGTTGACAAGAAATGCTTCTCTTTCAACTATTTTCCTTAGAATCAAGTTCATCCACCAAAAGAGACAAACATGGATTTGTGTAATTATATCCATTCTTTTCTTGATTGGGCATCATAAACATATTTTTCTTGTTGGGATACATGACATTGATATGTTGGTTTTGCTACAAAAGCTTTTCTTTCCACTATTTTTTGTAGAACCAAAGTCCATCCATCAAAAGAGACGAACATGGATTCTCGTAATTATATCCATTTTTTCACAATTGAGATCATAAATGCATTCTTCTCATTGGGATATATGATGTTGATGCTTCGATTTTGCAAAAATATCTTTTCTTTGCACCATTTTCCATAGAATCAATGTTTGGCCGGTAAAAGAGATGAACATGGATTTTTATAATTATAACCATTCCTTTCAAGATTGGGCATCATGCACACATTCTCCCCATTGCCATACATGATATTGATACTTTGGTTTAACAAGACAAGCTTTGCTTTCCACCATTTTCTTTAGAATTATAGTTCATTTGCCAAAAGAGACAAACATCTATTCTCATAATTATACCCATTCTCTTATTGATTAGGCATCATAAAGGTATTCTCCTCATTAGGATACAAGATATTGATGCTTTGGCTTTGTAAGAAAATTTTTTCTTGCTACTATTTTCTATAAAATCAAAGTGCATCTACCAAAAGAGACGAACATGGATTCTCATAATTATATCCATTATTTTCTTGATTAGGCATCATAAACACATTATACCCATTATTAAACATGATATTAAAGCTTCGACTTCTAGGGAAAAGTTTTCTTACCACCATTTTCTTAGAATCAAAATTTATCTGCCAAAAAAGACAAACTTCAACTTTTGAATCAAAATTTATCTGCCAAAAAAGACAAACTTCAACTTTTATTGTTATATCCATTCTTTTCTTGATTGGGTATTATAAACACATTCTCCTCATTGGGATACCTAATGCTGTTACATTTGTTTTGCAAGAAAAGTTTTTTCTTCCATTTTTGGTAGAATCAAAGTTTGTCTGCCAAAAGAGGCGAACATGGATATCCATAATTATATCCATTCTTTTCTTGATTAGGCATCATAAACACATTTTCCTCATTGGGATACATGATATTTTAGCTCTAGTCTAGCAAGAAAAGCTTTTATTTCCATCAATTTTTGTTGAATCAAAGTTCATTTGCCAGGAGAAAGGAACATGGATTCTCATAATTTATCCATTCTTTTCTAGATTGGGTATCATAGACACATTCCCCTCATCAGGTTACATGATTTTGATGGTTTGTTTTAACAAGAAAAGCTTTTCTTTCTACCATTTTTTATAAAACTAAAGTTCTTTAGCCAAAAGAGGTGAAAATAGATTTTTATAATTATATCCATTTCTTTTCATGATTGGGCCTCATAAACATATTCTCCTTATTTGAATACATGATATTAATGCTTTGGTTTCATAGGAAAAGCTTTTCTTCCTACCATTTTTCATGAAATTAAAGTCATCCGCTAGAAGAAGTAAACATGGATTCACATAATTATATCCATTTTTTCTTGATTACGCATTATAAAGACATTATACTCATTAGGACACATGATATTGAAGCTTTCGTTTCTCATGTAAAGCTTTTTTTTCCCACCATTCTCTGTAGAATCAAAGTTTATCCAACAAGAGAGGTGAACATCGATTTTCATAATTATATCCATTCTTTTTATGATTAGGCATTAAACACGTTTTCTTTATTGGGATATATGATATTGATGCTTTGGTTTAACAAGAAAAGCTTTTCCTTTCCACCATTTCAAAGTTCATCTACCAAAAGAGATGAATATAGATTCTTGTAATTATGTCCATTCTTTTCATGATTGGGCATTAGAAACACATTGTCCTCATTGGCTTATATGATATTGATGCTTTCGTTTAACTAGAAAGGCATTTTTTTCTACCATTTTTTATAAAATCAAAAGAGACAAAAATGGATTCTCATAATTATATCTATTCTTTTTCTTGATTGGGCATCACATACATATTCTTTTCATTAGAATACATGATATTAATGCTTTAGTTTAACTAGAAAAGCTTTTTTTCTACTATTTCCTTTTATATCAAAGTTCTTCCACCAAAAAAGATGAAAATCGAATCTCGTAACTAAAACTATTCATTTCTTAATTGAGCACCATAAAGACATTCTCCTCATTGGGATGCATGGTATTGCTTTTTTAGGTTTGTGGGAAAGACTTTTGTTTCCTCTATTTTTTACAGAATCAAAGTTTGTTCACCAAAAACGATAAACATAGACTCTCATAACTATATCCATTCTTTTCTTGATTGGTATCATAAACACATTCCCTCATTGGGATACACGATGTTGATTGCTTTAGTTTTATAAGAAAAACTTCTTTTTCCACCATTTTTCATAGAATCTGTGCTTTCCAAAAGAGACGAACATAGATTCTCATAATTTTATCCATTCTTTTCTATATTGGGCATCATAAACATTTATCCTCATCGGGATACATGATATTCATGTTTTGCTTTAACAAGAAAAGTTTCTCTATCAACCATTTTTGGTAGAATTAAAGTTTTTTGCCAAAAAAGACGAAAATGAATTCTCATAACTATAACCATTCTTTTCTTGATTGGGCATCATAAACACATTATCCTCATTGGGACATATGATATCCCTACTTTGGAAGTTTTTATTTTTTTTATTTTTAGTAGAATCAAATTTTGTCTACCGAAAGAGACGAACATTGATTCTTGTAATTATATCTATTATTTTCTTGATTAGGCATAATAAACACATTCTCCTCATTTGGATACATGATATTTATGCTTTGGTTTTACTAGAAAAGTTTTTTTTTCTACCTCTTTTCATGGAATCAAGTGTTCATCTACCAAAAGAGACAAACATGGATTTTCGTAATTATACCTATTTTTTCTTGATTGGGCATCAAAACACATTCTTCTTATTAGGATACAAGATATTGATGCTTTGGTTTAACAATGAAAGCTCTTCTTTCCAACATTCTACTTAGAATCAAATTTTTTTCGTAAAAGAGACAAAAATGGATTCTCATAACTATGACCACTCTTTTCTTGATTAGCATCACAAATGCAATCTTCTTATTTGGATACATGATATTGCTGCTTTGTGTTCGTAGAAAAAGCTTTTTCTTTCTCCATTTTCTGTAGAATCAAAGTTTGTCTGCTGAAAGAGATGAACATAGGCTTCCATAATTATATCTATTCTTTTCTTGATTGGGCATCATAAACACATTCTCCTTATTGGGATACACGATATTGATGCTTTGGTTTTGCAACAAAAGATTTTCTTTCCACCATTTTTCGTAGAATCAGTGTTCATCTGCCAAAAGAGGTGAACATGGATTTTCATAATTATATCTATTCTTTTCATGATCGAGCTTCATAAATACATTCTCCTTATTAGGATACATGATATTGATGCTTTAGTTTCACAAGAAAAGCTTTTCTTTCCACCATTTTCTACAAAATCAAAATTCATCCGCCAAAGGAAATAAGCAAGTATTTTCATAATTATATCTATTCTTTTTCTTGATTGGCCATTATAAACACATTCTCTTCATTAGGATACGTGATATTAATGTCTTGATTTAACAAAAAAAAGCTTTTCTTTCCACCAGTTTACTAAGAATCAAAGTTCATCTACCAAAAGAGATGAATATGGATTCTCGTAGTTATATCCATTCCTTTCATGGTTGGGCATCACAAACACATTTTGCTCATTGGGATACATGATATTGACACTTTGGTTTTGCAAAAAATGCCTTTCCACTATTTTTCATAGAATGAAAGTTCGCCCATCGAAAGAGATGAAATGGATTCTATAATTATATCCATCCTTTTCATGATTGGGCATCACAAACACATTCATCTCATAAGGATGCATGATATTTTTGCTTTGGTTTAAGAAGAATAGCTTTTTTTTTCCATCATTTTTCATAAAATTATGGTTTATCTATCAAAGAGACAAACAGGGATTCTTATAATTATGTCCATTCTTTTCTTGATTGGCTTCATAAACATTTTTTCCTCATTAGGATACACGATATTGTTGCTTTGGTTTTGCAAGAAAAGCTCTTATTTCCACTATTTTTCATAGAATGAAAGTTTATTTGTGAAATTAGATGAAAATGGGCTCTTATAATTGTATCCATTTTTTCTCGATTGGGCATCATAAGCACATTCTCCTTATTATGATACATGGTATTGATGCATTCGTTAACTACAAAAGCTTTTCTTTCCACCATTTTTTATAAAATCAAAGTTCATTTGCCAAAAGAGTCGAACATGGATTCTCGTAATTATATCCATTTTTTTGTCATTAGGCATTATAAATATATTCTTTTCATCGGGATACATGATATTAATGCTTTGATTTAACTACAAAAACTTTTTTCTACCAATTTTTTGTAGATTTGAAGTTCTTCCACTAAAAGGGACAAAAATGGATTCTCTTAACTATAACCATTCTTTTTCCTGATTGGCCATCGTAACACATTCCCTTTATTAGGAAACATGATATTGCTACTTTGGGTTCATAGGATAAGCTTTTGTTTGCTCCATTTTTGATAGAATCAAAGTTTGTTTACCAAAAGAGATGAATATGGACTCTCACAATCATATCCTTTCCTTTCTTGATTAGGCATCATAAGCACATACTCTTCGTTAGGATACATAATATTGATGCTTTGGTTTTGCAAGAAAAGCTTTTCTTTCCTCTTTTTTTCGTAGAATGAAAATTTAAGTGCCAAAAAAGACACATAGATTCTCGTAATTTTATCCATTCTTTTCTTGATTGGGCATAATAAACACATTCTGCTCATTAGGATACATGATATTGATGCTTTCACTTAAGCAAAAAAGCTTTTCTTTCTACTATTTTCATAGAATCAAAATTAATCTGCCAAAAGAGACGAACATGGATTTTTATAATTATACATAATCTTTTCTTGATTGAGCATCATAAATACATTCTCTTGATTAGGATACATGATCTTAATGCTTTAGTTTAACAAGAAAACTTTTCTTTCCACTATTCTCCTTAAAACCAAAGTTCTTCTGCCAAAAGAGATGAAAATGGATTATTGTAACTATATCCATTCTTTTCTTGATTAGGCATCATAAGTACATTCTCCTCATTCAAAGACATAATATTGATGCTTTGGGTCTATAGGAAAAGCTTTTGTTTCCTCTATTTTTTGTAAAATCAATGTTCATCCACCAAAAAAGATAAACAAGGACTATCATAATTTTATCCACTCTTTTCTTGATTGGGCGTCACAAGCACATTCTTTTTATTAGGATACATAATATGGATGCTTTGGTTTAACAAGAAAAGCTTTTTTCCCATAATTCCTTAGAACTATAGTTTTTTGTGAAAAGAGACGAACATGGATTCTCATAATTATACCTGTTTGTTTCTTGATTAGACATCAAAAACACATTCTCCTTATTAGGATACACAATATTGAGGCTTTGGTTTCATAAGAAAAGCTATTTTTTGCATCATTTTCTATAGAATCAAAGTTCATACACTAAAAGAGATAAATAAGAATTTAGGAATTATATCCATTCTTTTCTTGATTAGGCATCATAGGCATATTCCTTTCATTGGGATACAAGATATTAATGCTTTGGTTTGACAAGAAAAACTTTTCCTTCCAATGATTTCCTTGGAATCATAGTTTGTCTACCAAAAGCGACAAATATGGATTCTTGAAACTATATCCATTCTTTTCATGATTGTGCACCATAAACACATTATCCTTATTGGGATACATGATATTGATAATTTGGTTTCACAAGAAAAGCTCTTTTTCCACCATTTTCGTTAGAATTAAAGTTTATCTGCCAAAAGAGATGAACATGGATTCTCATAATAATACCAATTATTTTTGATGGTTGGGCATCATAAACATATTCTTCTCATTAGGATACATGATATTTATGCTTTCATTTTGCATGAAAAGCTTTTTCCACCATTTTCTACAGAATCAAAGCTCGTCTGCCAAAAGAGACGAACATGGATTTTCATATTTATATCCACTCCCTTTTGGATTGGGCATCATAAACACATTCTCCTTATTAGGATACATGATATTGATGCTTTGTGTTGACAAGAAAAGCCTTCTCTTTCTACCATTTTCCTTAGAATCAAGTTTGTCTGCCAAAAGAGACACATGGATTCTCATAATTATATCTATTTTTTTGATTAGGCATTATAAACATATTCTTCTTATTGGGACACATGATATTGATGCTTTGGTTTTGCAACGAAGGATTTTCTTTCCATTATTCTTCGTAGAATTTCATCCACCAAAATAGATGAACATGGATTCTCATAATTATATCCATTTTTTTCATTATTGAGCATCATAAACACATTCTCTTCATTGGGATAAATGATATCAATGCTTTGGTTTTGCAATAAAAAAACTTTTCTTCTCACTATTTTCCATGGAATCAATGTTCAACTACTAAAAGAGATGAGCACAAAGTTTGGTAATTATAACCATTCTTTTCAAGATTGGGCATCATATACACATTCACTGCATTGCCATATATGATATTGATGATTTAGTTTAACACGAAAAGCCTTTTTTCAACCATTTTCCATAGAATTATAGTTCATCACCAAGGGAGACGAACATCGATTCTCCTAATTATGTCTATTCTTTTCTTGATTAGGCATCATAAACACATTCTACTTATTGCAATACATGGTATTGAAGCTTAATTTCTAGAGAAAAGCTTTTTTTACCATTTTTTTAAATCAAAGTTTATCTGCCAAAAATGACGAACATCGATTTTTGTTATTCTATCTATTATTTTCTTGATTGGTCATCATAAACATATTCTCTTCATTGGGATACATGATATTGGTGCTTTAGTTTTGTAGGAAAAACTTTTCTTTCCACCATTTTCAATAGAATTAAAGTGCATTTACCAAAAAAGGTGAACATGGATTTTTTTTAATTATATCCATTCTTTTCTTGATTAAGCATTACAATTGCATTCTCTTCATTGGGATACATGATACTATTGGTTTGGTTTAATAGGAAAAACTTTTCTTTCAAACATTTTCCTTAGAATCATAGTTCACTTGCCAAAAAAGATGAACATGGATTTTCGTAACTGTATCTATTCCTTTCTTGATAGGGCTTCATAGACATATTCTACTTATTAGGTTACAAGATATTGATGCTTTAGTTTAAAAAGAATAGCTTTTCCTTGCTCTATTTTCCTTAGAATTATAGTTCATCTACCAAAAGAGATGAACATGGATTCTTATGATATTGATGCTTTGGTTAACAAGAAAAGCTTTTGTTTCTACCATTCCCCCTAAAATTGTAGTTCATCTACCAAAAAGATGAACATGAATTCTTGTAATTATATCTGTTCTTTCCATGATTAGGCATCATAAACACATTCTCCTCATTTAAGCACATGATATTTACATTTTAGTTTTATAAGAAAAGCTTTTCTTTCCATTAGTTTCTATAAAATCAAAGTTCATCCTACAAAAGTGATGAGCATGGATTCTCGTAATTATTTACATTCTTTCATGATTGGACATTATAAACACATTCTTTTCATTGGGATACATAATATTGGTGCTTGCGTTTCAAAAGAAAAATTTTTTTTCACCATTCTCTATAAAATTAGAATTCTTCTAATAAAAGCGATGAACAAAATAATTTTTGCAATAATATCCATTATTTTCTTGATTGGGCATTATAAACACATTCTCCTCATTAATATACATAATATTGATGCTTTGATATAATAAGAAAAGTTTTTTTTCACTATTTTCCTTAGAATCATGGTTTATCTACCAAAAAAGATGGATATGGATTCTCGTAACTATATCAATTCTTTTCTTGATTGGGCATCATAAACACATTCTCCTAATTAGGATACATAATATTGATACTTTGGGCTCACAAGAAAAGCTTTTGCTTCCTCCATTTTCTATAAAATCAAGTTTGTCCGCCAAAAGAGATGAACATGGAATATCATAATATCCATTCTTTTCTTGATTGGGCATCATAAATATTGATTGGACGAACATTCTCCTTACTACAATACATGATATTGATGCCTTGGTTTAACAAGAAAAGATTTTTTTCCCACCATTTTCTTTAGAACCATGGTTTGTTCGCCAAAAGAGACGAACATAGATTCTTATAAATATATACATTTTTCCTGATTGGGCATCGTAAACACATTCTCTTTATTAGGATACATGATATTGAGGCTTTGGTTTTATAAAAAAAGCTTTTATGTCCATCATTTTTTATAGAATCAAAGTTCATGTGCCAAAAGAAAAAATAGGATTTTCATAATTATACCCATTCTTTTTTGGATAGGGCATTATAGACACATTCCCTTTATTAGGATACATGACATTGACGCCTTGGTTTGACAAGAAAAGTTTTTTTTCCTCTAATTTACTTAGAATCATAGTTTGCCTACCAAAAGAGTCGAATAAGGATTCTTGAAATTATATTCATTCATGTTGTGCACAATAAACATATTTTCCTCATTAGGATACATGGTGTTGATAATTTGGATTTGCAGAAAAAGCTTTTTCTTTCCACCACTTTCCCTAGAACTAAAGTTCGTCGACCAAAAGAGAGGAACCTGAATTCTTATAATTATATCCATCCTTTTCATGATTGGGCATCCTAAACTCATTCTTCTTGTTGGAATGATGTTTTCGTTTCGCATGAAAGCTTTTTTCCACCATTTTCTGTTGAATCAAAGCCCATTTGCCAAAAGAGGCGAACATGGACTGTCGTGATTATATCAATTTTTTTCTTGATTAGGCATCTTGAACACATTTTCCTCATTGGAATACATGATATTGATGCTTTGGTTTAACAAGAAAAGCTTTTCTTTCTGCCATTTTCCTTAGAATCGTAGTTCATTACCAAAAGAGATGAATATGGATTCTCATAATTATATCCACTCCTTTCATGATTGGGCATTATAAACACATTCTACTCATGGGGATACATGATATTATGCTTTAATTTTGATCAAAAAGCTTTTCTTTTTTCACTATTTTATATAATTAAATTTCATCTTGCAAAAGTTATGAACACGACTTCTCATAATTATATCTATTCTTTCCATGATTAGGCATCATAAACACATTCTACTTATTGGGATACATGACATTGATGCTTTAGTTTTGTAAGAAAAGCTTTTCATTCCATTATTTTCTATAGAATCAAAGTTCATTCTGCAAAAGTGATGAACTTGCATTCACCTAATTATATCCATTGTTTCATGATTAGACATCATAAACATATTCTTTTCATTAGGATACATGATATTGATGATTTGATTTCACAAGGAAAGCTTTTCTTTTCCCTATTTATTATAAAATCAAAATTTGTCCGCTAAGAGAGACGAACAAGGATTTTCGTAACAATATCCATTCTATTCATGATTAGGCATTATACATTCTTTTCATTGGGATACGTGATATTGATGCTTTGGTTTAACAAGAAAGCTTTTTTTCCACCATTTTCCTTAGAATCATGGTTCATCTACCAAAAGAGAAATATGGATTCTCATAACTATATCCATTCTTTTCTTGATTAGGCTTTATAACCACATTCACTTCATTAGGATACATAATATTGATGCTTTAGGTTCGCAGGAAATGCTTTTGTTTCCTCTATTTTCTATAGAATCAAAGTTTGTTTGCCAAAGAGACAAACATGGACTATCGTAATATCCATTCTTTTCTTGATTGGGCATCATAATACATTCTCGCAATAGGATACATGGTATTGAAGCTTTGGTTTAACAAGAAAAGCTTTTCTTCCTACCATTTCCTTTATAACCATAGTTTGTTTACCAAAAGAGATGAACAAGGATTATTGTAAGTATATGCATTCTTTTCTTGATTAGGCATTATAAACACATTTTCCTCATTAGGATACATGATATTGAGGTTTGGTTTCATAAGAAAAGCCTTCCCTTCCATAATTTTTTGTAGAATCAGAGTTCATATGCGAAAAGAGATGAATAGGATTTTCATAATTATATCCATTCTTTTTATGATAGGACATTATAGACACATTTCTTTCATTGGGATACATAATATTGATGCCTTGGTTTGACAAGAAAAGCTTTTTTTTCCATCGATTTCCTTAGAATCATAGTTTATCTGCCAAAAGAGTCGAATATGGAATCTCGAAATTATATCCTTTCATGATTGTGCAATATAAGAACATTCTCATGGAGATACATGATATCGATATTTAGTTTTACAGGAAAAGGTTTTCTTTCCACCATTTTCCCTGAAATTAAAGTTCGTTCGATAAAAGAGAGGAACTTGAATTCTTGTAATTATATCCATTCTTCTCATGACTGGGCATCATAAACTCATTCTCACTAGGATGACACTTTTGTTTCACATGAAAAGCTTTTTTCCACCATTTTTGGTAGAATAAAAGCTCATTTGCTAAAAGAAACAAGCATGGATTATTGTGATTATATCAATTCTTTTCTTGATTGGACATCACAAATACATTTTCATCATTGGAATACATGATATTAGTGCTTTGGTTTAACAAGACGAGCTTTTCTTTCTGCCATTTTCCCTAGAATCATAGTTCATATACCAAAAGAGATGAATATGGATTCTCGTAATTATGTCCATTCCTTTCATGATTGGGCACCGTAAACACATTTTCCTCATTGGGATACATGATATTACATTTTTGTTTTGATCGAAAAGCTTTTCTTTTCACTTTTTTTATAGAATCAAATTTCATCTTGCAAAAGTGATGAACTTGGATTCTCATAATTATATCCATTCTTTCATGATTGGACATCAGAAACACATTATTTTCATTGGGATAATATATTGCTTATTTTATTTCACAAGAAAAGCTTTTCTTTTCACCATTTTCTATAAAAGCAAAATTTGTCTATTAGAAGAAACGAACAAGCATTTTTGTAACAATATCCATTTTTTTCTTGGTTGGGCATTATAAACATATTTTTCCCATTGGGATACATGATACTGATACTTTGGTTTAACAAGAAAAGCATTTTTCTCTACCAATTTCCTTAGAATCATGGTTTATCTACCAAAAGAGATGAATATGGATTCCCATAACAATATCCATTCTTTTCTTGATTGGGTATTATAAACATATTTTCCTCATTGGGATACATGATGTTGATGCTTTGGTTTAACAAGAAAAGCTTTTTTCTTTACCATTTTCCTTAGAATCATGGTCCATCTACCAAAAGAGATGAATATGGATTCTAGTAACTATATACATTCTTTTCTTGATTGGGCATCATAAGCATATTCTCCTTATCAGGATACATAGTATTGATGCTTTGGGTTCACAGGAAAAGCTTTTGTTTCCTCCATTTTTTGTAGAATCAAAGTTCATTCACCAAAAAAGATGAACATGGAATATTGTAATATCCATTCTTTTCTTGATTGAGCATCATAAACACATTTTCTTTATTACGATACATGATATTAATTCCTTGGTTTAACAAGAAAAACTTTTCTTCCTAACATTTTCTTTAGAACCATAGTTCTTTTGCCAAAGGAGACGAACATGGATTCTTAGAAGTATATCTATTTTTCTCCTAATTAGGCATCACAAACACATTTTCCTTGTTAGGATACATGATATTGAGGCTTTAGTTTTGTAAAAAAGCTTTTCCTTCCACCATTTTTTGTAGAATTAGAGTTCGTATGTTGAAAGAGACAAATAGGATTTTTGTAATTATATCCATTCTTTTTATGATAGGGCATTATAGACACATTCCTTTCATTGGGATACGTGATATTGATGCCTTGGTTTGACAAGAAAAGCTTTTCTTTCCATCGATTTCCTTTGGTTTGACAAGAAAAGCTTTTCTTTCCACTGATTTCCTTAGAATCATAGTTTGTCTACCAAAAGAGCTGAAGATGGAATCTTGAAATTATATCCCTTCACGATTGTGCAATATAAACACATTCTCCTCATTGGGATACATGATATTGATAATTTGGTTTTGCAGGAAAAGCTTTTCTTTTCACTATTTTTCCTGAAATTAAAGTTCATCCGGCAAGAGAAAGGAACTTGAATTCTCGTAATTATATCCATTCTTCTCATGATTGGGAATCATAAACTCATTCACGCTGGGATGACACGTTCGTTTCGCATGAAAAGCTTTTTTCCACCATTTTTTTGGAATCAAAGCTCGTCTGCTAAAAGAGATGAACATAGGTTGTTGTGATTATATCAATTCTTTTCTTGATTGGGCATCACAAACACATTTTCCTCATTGGAGTACATGATATTGATGCTTTGGTTTAACAAGAAAAGCCTTTCTTTCTGCCATTTTCCTTAAAGTTATAGTCCATATACCAAAATAGATGAATATGGATTCTCGTAATTATGTCCATGCTTTTCATGATTAGGCATCACAAACACATTTTCCTTATTTGGATACATGATATTACGCTTTGATTTTTATCGAAAAGCTTTTCTTGATTGGGTATTATAAACACATTTTTCTCATTGGGATACATGATGTTGATGCTTTGGTTTAACAAGAAAATCTTTTTTCTCTACCATTTTCCTTATAATCATGGTTCATCTACCAAAAGAGATGAATATGGATTCTAGTAACTATATACATTCTTTTCTTCATTGGGCATCATAAGCATATTCTCCCCATCAGGATACATAGTATTGATGCTTTGGGGTCACAGGAAAAGCTTTTGTTTCCTCCATTTTTTTGTAGAATCAAAGTTCATTCACCAAAAAAGATGAACATGGAATATAATATCCATTCTTTTCTTGATTGGGCATCATAAACACATTCTCTTTATTACGATACATGATATTAATTCCTTGGTTTAACAAGAAAAACTTTTCTTCCTAACATTTTCTTTAGAACCATAGTTCTTTCGCCAAAGGAGATGAACATGGATTCTTATAAGTATATCCATTTTTTTCCTAATTAGGCATCACAAACACATTTTCCTTGTTAGGATACATGATATTAAGGCTTTAGTTTTGTAAGAAAAGCTTTTCCTTCCACCATTTTTTGTAGAATCAGAGTTCATATGTTGAAAGAGACGAATAGGATTTTTGTAATTATATCCATTCTTTTTATGATAGGGCATTATAGACACATTCCTTTCATTGGGATACGTGATATTGATGCCTTGGTTTGACAAGAAAAGCTTTTCTTTCCATCGATTTCCTTTGGTTTGACAAGAAAAGCTTTTCTTTCCACTGATTTCCTTAGAATCATAGTTTGTCTACCAAAAGAGCTGAAGATGGAATCTTGAAATTATATCCCTTCACGATTGTGCAATATAAACACATTCTCCTCATTGGGATACATGATATTGATAATTTGGTTTTGCAGGAAAAGCTTTTCTTTCCACCATTTTTCTTGGAATTAAAGTTCATCCGGCAAGAGAAAGGAACTTGAATTCTTGTAATTATATCCAATCTTCTCATGATTGGGCATCATAAACTCATTCTCACTGGGATGACACATTCGTTTTGCATGAAAAGCTTTTTTCCACCATTTTTTTGGAATCAAAGCTCGTATGCTAAAAGAGATGAACATGGGTTGTTGTGATTATATCAATTCTTTTCTTGATTGGGCATCACAAACACATTTTCCTCATTGGAGTACATGATATTGATGCTTTGGTTTAACAAGAAAAGCCTTTCTTTCTGCCATTTTCCTTAAAGTTATAGTCCATATACAAAAAGAGATGAATATGGATTCTCGTAGTTATGTCCATTCTTTTCATGATTAGGCATCACAAACACATTTTCCTTATTTGGATACATGATATTACTCTTTGATTTTGATCGAAAAGCTTTTCTTTCCACTATTTTTATAGAATCAAATTTTATCTTGCAAAAGTGACAAACATGGATTCTTGTAATTATATCCATTCTTTCCTTGATTGGGCATCATAAAAACATTCTCCTCATTGCGATACATGAGATTGATGCTTTAGTTTTGTCAGTAAAGCTTTTCTTTCCACTATTTTCTATAGAATCAATGTTCATCCTGCAAAAGTAACAAACATGGATTCTTGTAATTATATACGTTCATTCATGATTGGACATAATAAACATATTTTTCGTTGGGGTGCATGATATTGATGTTTGGGTTTCGCAAGAAAAGCTTTTCTTTTCACTACTTTCTACAAAATCAAAATTCTTTCGCTAGAAGAGACGAATAAGGATTTTCGTAATAATATCCATTCTTTTTTTGATTGGGCATTATAAATACATTCTCTTCATTAAGATACATAATATTGATGCTTTGGTTTAACAAGAAAAGCTTTTTTCTACTATTTTTCTTAGAATCATGATTCATCTACCAATAAGGATAAATATGAATTCTTGTAACTATATCCATTCTTTTCTTGATTAGGCATATAAGCACATTATTCTCATTAGGATACATAGTATTGATGCTTTGGGTTCACAGGAAAAGCTTCTGTTTCCTCAATTTTCTGTAGAATCAAAGTTCATTCACCAAAAGAGACGAACATGGAATACCTTAAGATCCATTTTTTTCTTGATTAGGCATCATAAACACATTCTCTTTATTACGATACATGATATTAATGCCTTGGTTTAACAAGAAAAACTTTTCTTCCCACCATTTTCTTTTGAACCATTATTCTTTCACCAAAGGAGACGAACAGGGATTCTCGTAAGTATATCTATGCTTTTCCTGATTAGGCATCACAAACACATTTTATTTATTCGGATACATTATATTGAGGCTTTGGTTTTGTAAGAAAAGCTTTTTCTTCCACCATTTTTTGTAGAATCACAGTTTGTATACCAAAACAGATGAATAGGATTTTCTTAATTATATCCAGTCTTTTTATGATAGGGCATTATAGATAAATTCCTTTCATTAGGATACACGATATTGATGCCTTAGTTTGACAAGAAAAGTTTTTCTTTCCATCGATTTCCTTAGAATCATAGTTTGTCTGCCAAAGGAGTCGAATATGGAATCTTGAAATTATATCATTTCACGATTATGCAATATAAACACATTCTCTTCATTGGGATACATGATATTGATAATTTGGTTTTGCAGGAAAAACGTTTCTTTCCACCATTTTCCCTGGAATTAAAGTTCATTTGGCAAAAGATAAGAACTTGAATTCTTGTAATTATTCCATTCTTCTCATGATTAGGTATCATAAACTCATTTTTGTTATTAGTAAACACGATATTTATACTTTTGTTTCGCATGAAAAGCTTTTTTTCACCATTTTTTATAGAATCAAAGCTCGTCTTCCAAAAGAGATGAATATGGATTGTTATGATTATATCAATTTTTTACTTGATTGGGCAACATAAACATGTTTTCCTCATTGCCTCATTAGGATACATGATATTGATGTTTTCTTTTACAAAAAAAAAAAAAAAACCTTTTCTTTCCACCATTTTCCTTAGAATCTCATAGTTCATCTATAAAAATAGACAAATATGGATTCTTGTAATTATATCTATTCCTTTAATGATTGGGTATCACAAACACATTCTCCTCTTTGGCATACATGATATGACACTCTAGTTTTAATCGAAAAGCTTTTCTTTCCATTATTTTTATAGAATCAAAGTTCATCCTATGAAAGTGACAAACATGGATTCCCATAATTATATCCGTTTTTTCCATGATTGGGCATCATAAAAACATTCTCCTCATTATGATACATGATATTGACATTTTAGTTTTGTAAAAAAAGCTTTTCCTTCCATTATTGTCTATAGTATCAAAGTTCATCTTGCAAAAGTGACGAACATGGATTCTCATAATTATATATGTTATTGCTTGATTAGACGTCATAAACACATTTTTTTATTGGAATACACGATATTGATGCTTGGGTTTCACAAGAAAAGCTTTTATTTTCACTATTCTCTACAAAATCAAAATTCTTTCTCTAAAAGAGACGAACAAGGATTTTCATAATAATATCCATTATTTTCTTGATTGGGCATTATAATCACATTCTCCTTATTAAGATACATAATATTGATGCTTTGGTTTAACAAGAAAAGCTTTTTTTCTACTATTTTCCTTAGAATCATGATTTATCTACCAAAAGAGATGAATATGGATTCTCGTAACTATATCCATTCTTTTCTTGATTAGGCATCATAAGCACATTCTTCTCATCAGCATACATAGTATTGATGCTTTGGGTTCACAGGAAAAGGTTTTGTTTCCTCATTTTCTATAGAATCAAAGTTCGTTGCCAAAAGAGACAAACATGGAATATCGTAATATCCATTCTTTTCTTGATTGGGCATCATAAACACATTCTCTTTATTATAATACATGATATTGATGCCTTGGTTTAACAAGAGAAAACTTTTCTTCCCACTATTTTCTTTAGAACCGTAATTCTTTCACCAAAGGAGAAGAACATGGATTCCTGTAAGTATATCCATTTTTTTCCTGATTAGGCAGTATAAACACATTTTTCTTATTAGGATACATGATATTGAGGCTTTGGTTTTGTAAGAAAAGCTTTTCCTTTCACCGTTTTTTGTAAAATCAAAGTTTGTATTGTAGACACCTTATTTTATCTGGGCTAAGTTTTAGTAATTTGGGACATAGATGTGGAAGAGGGTGACTATATGGCATAAAAAGTTTTTTTGAGGAGGTCAAGAATGCCTATGGATCATATTAAAGAAAAATGTAAAGATATGGCAACAAAGGACGTAGTTCCAAGTGTTTAGGGATAAAAGACATGGAAAAATTCATAATTTTGCCTAAATGTATCGATACAGGGTCCTCATATATTGATACAATGCTCCAACGACCTAAAAATTCAAAATGTCAATAGATCGACCCTCGAAAGAGACTGTATCAATTACGCCCAAAAATGCCATAAGTTTAAATCTATGCGGACAAGATCAATGTCCCTCAATGCCACCTCATGTCATGATGGCCCTGTGGCCCTTCTCCATGTGGGGTATGGATGTGATCTGGCCGATCACCCCTAAAGCTTTCAATGGGCATCGCTTTATCTTAGTAGCAATTAACTATTTCACCAACTAGGTGGAGGCTGCCTCATATACTAATTTCACTAGATCGACTGTCTATACATTTGTCAAGCGAGACATCATCTATAGATATGGCTTCCCGAACTAAATCATCACAAACAACGTAACCAACTTAAATAATAAAATCATGCAAGTGGTTTGCTTTCAGTTCAAGATCTAACACCATAATTCTATCCCCTATCGCCCAAAGATGAATGGGGTTGTTGAGGCAGCCAAGAAAAACATCAAAAGAATAATTGAGAAAATGGCCGACACTTATAAAGACTAGCACGAGAAGTTATTTTTTGTACTTCATGCCTATCAGAACTCAATTCACACTTCCACAGGTGCTACCCCATTCTCCCTCATCTATGGATAGAAGCTGTGTTGCCTATCAAAGTCAAGATCCCTTCTCTTAGAATCTTAATGGAAACCAAACTTGAAGAGGCTGAATGGGTCAAGAACAGATATGACCAGCTCAACATCATCGAAGAAAAATGAATGAAAGCCATCTGCCATGATCAAATGTATCATAGTAGCATGATCCTAGCCCACGATAAAAAGATGCACCCACGATAATTTCACCCAGGTGAATTGGTATTGAAGAAGATCTTCCCAATTCATAAAGATGCACAGGGCAAGTGGACCCCTAATTGGGAAAGACCATATGTCATGAAACAAGCCTTCTCCCGAGGGGCCCTAATCTTGTCAAAAATGGATGGTAATGCCTTGCCCAACCCAGTGAACTTAAATTTCATCAAGAAATATTACATGTAGAGGGCGAAAACTTAAAAAAAGTCTTTCAAAAAGAAAAAAAAAACAAAAAAATAAGAGAAAATAAAAAAATTAAAAAAAAGGTCCAAATGAAAATCTAAAAAGGGCATCTAGGTAGCCAACCTGACTACGGTTAAAAAACCACAACGGTGACTTGAGAAGATCAATTTTGATGGGGCATTAACTGAGAGCACCTACAGGACAATGCATAGCAATCTTAAGGATCTTTCGAAGATTAGTTCATGCTAGTCACATTTATTGTTCGAGAAAGATCCTAAAAAGCACCTAAAGAACATCCATGTCAGGATTGTTAGAGGCATCTTTCTCCCAAAATATCATCCTTCTGGCTACCCTATCACTAGTTTGTCAAATAGTATACCGAGTTGTATCTTTTTGCTGTCATGAATAAATATTATCTTATTCCTTTTAACCCCTGTACAATTCACATTACGCTCGTCATTTAATTGATAATGTTTGATAATCAACTGAAATATGCATAAAGACATCTCGATATTACATTGAAAGGAAAAGAAAAGCATAGAGAACTCAACTCGCACCCTGATTGTCAAGATCATGAACTTCTTGCATCCAAACACCTATTCGACATGACCATACACCATGCCAATTCTTGCTTTCATTAGTCACGTTTCAAGAAAAACCATTTCAAGCTAACCAAAAATCGATCTGTGCATTCTATCTGAATCCTATCGAAACCAGAGACATAAACCTAGTTAGTCAAATAATCACTAAATTGTTGACAATGCCTTTTAGTTGTTAGGAAAATGGTTAAGCCTCCTGAATCAGGAAATACCATAATCCAAATTCTTTAAAATAGATGAATAACTTGACTATCAAAACATCGCATCCTTAGTAAAGCCAGGATAATTCACAATGGCTACCTTCTATGATAGATTTTATGTTATATCCCCAGTGGACGAGGACAACCTAGAATCCCAGTGGAATTAGGAAAATTCCAATCCTTAATTGAACTAGGATGGATTACAATCCCCATTAGAGTCTGGATGACTTGCTAGAAACTATGGCTATCCCCGTATTAGACTTCACATCATGCAACCATGATAGCATTTCATATCATGCACTCACAGTACCATCATACATCATCATTTTTACAATATCACTTTAATCCAAGTTTACTGAACCTCTAACAAATTTTTGGTAAGAATCCTAAACTTCTAAACCAAATTTTATTCAGGTAAGGTTCTTTTCTTCTCATCATCTCATGTCAAAACCTTTTTTATCATGAAACTGCTATCAAAGTGCCAGCGTCAATAAATTGTTGCCAAAAACTATCGTTAAGAATTTTTGTTAAGAACATTTGTCAGAAGCTTAGTCAAGAATCTTGTCAAAGACTAGTATTAAAACCCCTTCATCAGGAAATTTTGTCATGAACTTTTGTTAAAAAAAAACTTGTATTAGAAGTTTTATAACAAAACTTTGTCAAAATCTCTTCCAAAGCCCATAAGTCAATGTTACCCTTTTCAATGTCAAAGATTAGTGTCAAAACCCCTTCATCAGGAAACTTTGTCATGAAATTCTATTAAGAAAAAACTTTTATTAAAAGTTTTAAAAAAAAACTTTGTCAAAATCTCTTTCAAAGCCCACAAGTCAATGGCACCCTTTTGAAAGCCCACGAGTTAATGGCACCCTATTCAAAGTCAGTGGCACCTTATTTAAAGCCCACCAGTTAGTGGCACCCTATTCAAAGCCCATAAGTCAGTGGCATCCTCTTCAAAGCCCAAGAGTCCATAGCACCCTTTTCAAAGCCCATAAGTCAGTGGCACCCTTTTCAAAGCCCACAAGTCGGTGGCACCTTATTCAAAGCTCACAAGTCAGTAACACCCTTTTTAAAGCTCACAGGTCAGTGGCGCCCTATTCAAAGCCCATAGGTCAGTGATGCTCTTTTCAAAGCCCATAAGTTAGTGGTACCCTATTCAAAATTGATAAGTCAGTGGCATCCTTTTTAAACCTCACAAGTCGTGGCACCTTTTCAAAGCCCCACAAGTTAGTGGCACCTTTTTCATAGTGGCACCTTTTCAAAGGCCATAAGTCAGTGGCACCCTTTTTAAAACCCACAAGTCAATGGCACCCAAGTCAAGACCCCCACATGCTAGTGGCACCCAAATCTATGTTAAAACTCGTGCAAGTTAGTGGCACCTAAATCAAAGTCCATATTACTCCATACCTATCTAAGACGGCCAAGCCTTAGAAAGCCTAATACCAAGTAGGGAGGGAAAGCCTTACAAAATTCACTTAAACTTCCATCAAGATCACTGCGAATACACTACACTTATCATAGTGAAGTTAATTAAAATTTATTTCTTTGCAAGTGTTCTGGGGAGCATCATTCCACCCCAGACAAAATAGTCTATTTGTCTTTGCCCTATTCCTAATTCTTAGCAACAGTCAAAGAAAAGCAACTGTAATCTGGGACATGGATGTGAAAGGGGCTAATTTTTAGTAATCCTAACAAAAAAGTTTTTTTTGAGGAGGTCAAGAATGCGTATGGATCATATTAAAGAAAATTGCAAAGATGTGGCATCAAAGGACATAGTTCCAGGTGTTTGGGGATAAAAGACATGGGGAAATTTATAATTTTGCTTGAATATATCGATACATGGTCCGCATATATCGATACAATGCTCCAATGACCTAAAAATTCAAAATGTCTCTATTTGTATGGATACAATGTGTAAATGTATCAAGACATGAGTTTACGTATCGATATATGAACTCATGTATCGATACTAGGCTATGCTAGAACCAAAACTAGCATTCTATAAAGTAAATGTATCTATACAATGCTCTATTGTATCAATACAATGTTTCATAGTATCGATACAATGATCATTGTATCAAAACAAAGGTCATTATATCGATACATTTGAGGGTTTTTAAACCAAATGTATCGATATATTCTTCAATATATCGATACATGCAGGTTATTTTCCATGATCGAGGCATTTTAAACTTGTCCATCATTGATCCAAAGCTTAATTTTAACTTGTTTTTGCATCGTAAAAGATCAAAACCCGTATCAAATTATGAATTTAGATGTATGAATTAATTAAAACATTTTTTGAAGTCTAAATTGGATCATAAAGGGTCAATGTCATATGATCACCCTACTCCTCCCTTACTTGTTGACAAAGATCACCATCAGCCACCCTACTTGCTGGTATACGATTTTAGTAATGAAACTAACCACCCTATGTCGATCACATTGGCAACCAATTGCTTCCTACAACCACCCTATAGCTATCAATTATGACAACTTTACACCTCTAAATTAACTCCAAAATGATGGTATAAATAGGTCATCAATATCTTAACTGAAGGATCTTTTTTTCCAGCCTGTTTTAGCTCTCCTAACTCATTCACACATCAAGAAAAATAATCCCGTAGCCCTTTACTTAGTATCCAAAAATAGCCCGAAAAACTCACTCCCAGCCATTATACACTCTAAAAAATCATTGTCACCCATACTAGAACTGAAGCCTTTCTTTTTCTCATGTTTCTTGCTAATTAACAACAAAGAAAAGAGGGGAATTTAGGCCATCTCTGCTACTTCAACCACTTAACCAATTGAAGCTTTGTTGGTATAACTTCTTACTTAAGCATTTTTATTTTTGGTTTTTCAGTATCTTCATCATTTTAGTGAGCTTTCCATGCTTCCACCACCCTCTTAGGATTCTTATGCATTATTGTGGCTTTTGGTTGTGGTAGCTTAGGATTTGGATGCCTTGATGCCCTTTTTGATGTGCAAAGTGTCTTATTTCATCCTCACTATTTTTGATAGCTCTTGTTCATGCATTTTATGCCATATCCATGCATCATGTTATATTCAATCCATGCACAAATCCTTAGCCTATCATGTTTCAGGCATGTTTATGTGCTAACTTGCATTTTGTCATGAATCATTGTCATTTCGGCCTACTTCACTTTATAAGATGTGTGCATGCATTTTTTTTGTCAAGACCATTGGTAAAGTTAGTAACCCTATTCATGTATGTGCCATCCCCTTGTATGTTAATTGTCTTCTCCTTGTCTAAGTGCATGTTTGATGGCTATAAAAAAAGAACTAATTTTCAAAACCTTCCCAAGCCAGCCATGTTAACCTCAACCAATGAGGATTAGCATGAACTTAGCATTTTCCTTAAAGTTAGCAAAAAAATCTTGGGGAAAATTAAGTTTTTCAGATCTAGAATCTTCGTTAAATGAGCTCAAATCTTTTATTTTCCAACAACAATGGCCTTGCACTTGTTCTCAAAATGTTTATGCCTTGTTTTTGAGTTGAAACCTTGAGTGGTACGATCAATGGGCTGTTTCATCATCCCAAAATACTCCAAGGCTGTGCAAATGAGTTCGTAAAGCTCATGCCAATCTTTTCTTTCAGCCATGGATGTTTGAATTTTAACGACCTGAGTTTGGACCCAAAAACACAAAGCAAGATAAAAAATATCCCTTACATTACTTTGTTTCCTACCGGTAGCACAATCATGGCAAATTGAAAAATTAGTTCAAAATCCCAAATTATTTTTCATGAATTTTTTGATATTGTTCTCTAAAAGTGTGTCAAATTATCTTTCAAACAATGTCTTGTTCACCTATGGATCATTCCGGATGAGAGACTTATGATTTTTCAAACCTAAACTGCCCAAAACCCCTAGAATCTGCAACATGTATTTTGGTTGGGCCCTTCAGGCCCACTAAATGATTTTTCTAAATTTTTTAAACATTTTTCCTAAATGATTCATGAAATTCCCCTGTTAGAAAGGTGTTGTGTGTAATTTTTTGATACCAAATGAGTCCAGGATGATTTTTCAAATTTTGACACACCCTGACCCTCGTATGTTTTGCCAAGTGGTGTAATTAGTCCAAATTTAAAAATTTATTCCCTTATAAAATGATTTTTTTAGGATATTGGGAATAGTTTTAGGTTGACCCTCATTAGGTTACCTTTCTAACCGTATCTTGTCCACCCTCTAAAGCCTTCAAACCAATTTAGAATATATTCGGGAAGTGGGATAGTGTGATGCTGTCGCCTATTTTCTGTTATGGTCAAAATTGAGTTGTTTTCCCAAGCTTCATCTCGAGACATTCGAATGTCACCATATCACCCTGATCAGCCTCGAAAACATGTTTTGACCTCCCATAGGCTCGTATCAAGGAATAAATATATTTTACATCTTTACCATCCTTATTCATAATAATTTCTTTTGCCAAAAATCATCAAAAAGCTCACTCATTTTCTAAATCACCAAGTTTTGTCAACCTACATTTTCCAACTCAATTTCTTTAAAAAATGTCAGACATGTCACTTTTGGGGATACTTCAACCCCACTTTTTCAAAACTATTAAGATTTTAAAATCTTCCTTTATCAAAATTATTCATCATCCTCGAGGATACTCCAACCCCATCTTTCTGAGGGGATATTCCAACCCTATATTTCAACTATAATTAAATTTTTCTTCTTGCCAGATTTTCATGAATGTGTTAAGACTCAAGCCCATTTTTATTTTAAAACAAATCTTGTTCAATCAAGGAACTCAGATCCGTCTCGAAAATTATGAATTTGATTATTCCTAGATAATCAATGCTAATTGCGAGATAAATTCTAATAGTCCACCCTTCTTTTTATCATTACATTGAATGGTTCATGTTATGTTACTTCATTTGTTGCCTTACTAACATGATTTCTTTGTGATGATTATTCGCATTCATATTTTTAAATCATTTCAAGTAAAATTGAAGGTGATGTTCTGCTTGGGTATCTCTCCAGCACTCAAAATGGAATATTCCATTTTGAAAGTAAAATCCAGAGGTTATTTTTATTAAAAATTTCTATATTCCCTATCTATCCAGGGTGTATATGAGATTAAATCTTTTCATTAAAACTTGAATTTGTATTTCTATAAAATTCATGCGTTAAAAGAGGGTTATTTCAAAATAGTGACGAGTTAAGATCTAAAGAATCAAAATTGAGATAAGACATAACTAGTAAGGTATTGATTTGGGGCGTCGCAGCGAGGTTCATACCTCATCATGCATAACTAACTCCCAAACTTAAATGGTGAATCTTTGTACCATGCAGACCATGGAATTGATGTTTCGAGTTTCATAACTCAAGACATAGGTTTCAATAGGCATCCGATCATGCCTAGCCTAAAATAATTGGTGGTGACTCCAAGCGTTGGCCACTTTGTGATGGTCATCCGAACCAATAAGATAAGCTATTCATCTTATGGTCCCCCTTACTACATCATGAGTCGAGAATCCTACCTTCTCATTCTCATCACATTACGAAGGAAAAGTCTCAGTCAAGAAGACATTTTTTAGTCAAAAAAATATTTTAAGTCGTATAAACCCATAGATCTACAAGGATCCACCTCGGGGTACATTACGACACGTATTCAAAAAAGATGAATAGGATTTTCATAATTATATCCATTCTTTTTATGATAGGGCATTATAAACATATTTCTTTCATTGGGATATATGATATTGATGCCTTGGTTTGGCAAGAAAAGCTTTTTCTTTCCACCGATTTCCTTAGAATCATAGTTTGTCTGCCAAAAGAGTCGAATATGGAATCTGAAAATTATATCTTTTCATAATTGTCTAATATAAAGACATTTTCCTTATTGGGATACATGATATTGATAATTTGGTTTTGCAGGAAAAGCTTTTCTTTTTACCATTTTCCCTGGAATTAAAGTTTGTTCGGTTAAAGCGAGGATCTTGAATTCTCATAACTATATCTATTCTTCTCATGATTGGGCATCATAAACTCGTTCTCGCTAGGATAACACTTTCATTTCACATGAAAAGCTTTTTTCCACCATTTTTTGTAAAATCAAAGCTCGTTTGCTAAAAGAAACAAACATGGATTGTTGTGATTATATCATTTCTTTTCTTGATTGGCATCACAAACACATTTTCCTCATTTGAATACATGATGTTGAGGTAGTGATATAACAAGAAAAGCTTTCCTTTCCACCATTTTCCTTAAAATCACAGTTCATATACCAAAAGAGACGAATATGGATTCTCATAACTATGTCCATTCTTTTCATGATTCGGCATCGTAAACACATTTTCTTTATTGGAATACATGATACTACGCTTTGATTTTAATAAAAAAGCTTTTCTTTCCACTATTTTTATAGAATCAAATTTCATCTTGTAGAAGTGATGAACATGGATTCTCGTAATTATATCCGTTCTTTCCAGGATTGGGCATCATAAACACATTCTGCTCATTAGGATACACGATATTGATGCTTTAGTTTTGTAAGAAAAGCTTTTCTTTCCATTATTTTTCTATAGAATCAAAGTTCATCCTGCAAAAGTGATGAACTTAGATTCTCATAATTATATACGTTCTTTCATGATTAGACATGATAAATACATTCTTTTCATTGGGATACATGATATTGCTTATTTGATTTCATAAGAAAACGTTTTCTTTTCATCATTTTCTATAAAATCAAAATTTGTTCGCTAAAAGAAACGAACAAGGATTTTCGTAACAATATCTATTTTTTTCTTGATTGGGCATTATAAACACATTTTTCTTATTGGGATACGTGATATTGATGCTTTGGTTTAACAAGAAAAGCTTTTTTCTCTACCATTTTCCTTAGAATCATTGTTCATCCACCGAAAGAGACAAATATGGATTCTCATAACTATATCCATTCTTTTCTTGATTGGGCATCATAAACACATTCTCCCCATTAGGATACATAATATTGATGCTTTAGGTTTGCAGGAAAATGTTTTGTTTCTCTATTTTTTGTGGAATCAAAGTTTATCCACCAAAAAGAAATAAACATGGACTATCGTAATATCCATTCTTTTCTTTATTGGGCATCATAAATACATTCTGCTTATTAGTATACATGGTTTTGATGCTTTGGTTTAACAATAAAAGTTTTTCTTTCCACCATTTTCTTTAGAACTATAGTTCGTTCGCCAAAGGAGATGAACATGGATTTTCTTAATAATATCCATTTTTTCCTAATTGGCATCATAAATATATTCTCTTTATTAGGATACATGATATTGATGTTGGTTTCATAAGAAAAGTATTTTCTTCCACCATCTTTTGTAGAATTAGAGTTCATGTGCCAAAAGAGACGAATAGGATTTTCATAATTATGTCCATTCTTTTTATGATAGGGCATTATAGACACATTCGCTTTATTGGGATACATGATATTGATGCCTTGATATGACAAGAAAAGCTTTTATTTCCATCAATTTCCTTAGAGTCATAGTTTGTTTGCCAAAAGAGACGAATATGGAATCTCAAAATTATATACTTTCACGATTGTGCAATATAAACACATTCTCCTTATTAGGATACATGATATTGATAATTTGGTTTTGCAGGAAAAGCTTTTCTTTCTACCATTTTCCCTAGAGTTAAAGTACACCCATCAAAAGAAATAAACTTGAATTCTCGTAACTATATCCATTTTTCTCATGATTGGGCATTATAAACTCATTCTTCTCATTAGGAAACATGATATTTATACTTTCATTTCGCATGAAAAGCTTTTTTCCACCATTTTTTATTGAATTAAAGCTCATTTGCCAAAAGAGACGAACATGGATTATCGTGATTATATCAATTCTTTACTTGATTGGGTATCATAAACACGTTATACTCATTGGGATACATGATAGTGATGCTTTGCTTTACAAAAAAAACCTTTTTTTCCACCATTTTTTTTAAAATCGAAGTTCATCTGCAAAAAAAGATGAATATGGATTCTTATAATTATATCCATTGCTTTCATGGTTTGACATCATAAACACATTTTCCTTTTTGGGATACACGATATGATGCTTTGGTTTTGATCGAAAAGTTTTTTTCCACTATTTTTATAGAATCAAAGTTCATCCGACAAAATTCACAGACATGGATTCTCGTAATTATATCCATTTTTTCTATGATTGGGCATCATAAAATCATTTTCCTTGTTGGGATACATGATATTGATGCTTTAGCTTTATAATAAAAGCATTTTTTTCACTATTTTCTATGGAATCGAAGTTCATCCTACAAAATTGGCAAACATGGATTCTCGTAATTATATACATTCTTTCATGATTGGACATTATAAACACATTTTTTCATTGGGATACATGATATTGATGCTCAGGTTTCACAAGAAAAGATTTTCTTTTCACCATTTTCTATAAAATCAAAATTCTTCTGCTAGAAGAGACGAACAAGGATTTTCATAATAATATCCATTCTTTTCTTGATTGGATATTACAAACACATTTTCTTCATTAAGATACATAATATTGATGATTTGGTTTAATAAGAAAAGCTTTTTTTTTTACTATTTTCCCTAGAATCATGGTTTATCTACAAAAAAAGATGAATATGGATTCTTATAACTATATCCATTCTTTTCTTGATTAGTCATCATAAGCACATTCTCCTTATCAGGACACATAATATTAATGCTTTGGGTTCACAGGAAAAGCTTTTGTTTCCTCTATTTTCTGTAGAATCAAAGTTTGTCCAGCAAAAAAGATGAACATGGAATATCGTAACATCCATTCTTTTCTTGATTGGGCATCATAAACATATTCTCTTTATTAGGATACATGATATTGATGCCTTGGTTTAACAAGAAAAGTTTTTCTTCCCACCATTATCTTTAGAACCATAGTTCTTTTGCCAAAGGAGACGAACACGGATTCTCATAAGTATATCCATTCTTTTTTTGATTGGGCATCATAAACACATTCTCCTTATTAGGATACAAGTTATTGAGGCTTCAGTTTTGTAAGAAAAGCTTTTCCTTTCACCATTTTTTGTAGAATCAGAGTTTGTATGCCAAAAGAGACAGATAGGATTTTTATTATTATATCCATTCCTTTTATGATACGGCATTATAGATGCATTCCCTTCATTGGGATACATGATATTGATGCCTTGGCCTGACAAGAAAAGCTTTTCTTTCCACCAATTTCATTAGAATCGTATAGTTTGTTTGCCCAAATAGTCAAATATTGAATCTCGAAATTATATCCTTTCATGATTGTGCACCATAAATGCATTCCCCTGATTGGGATACATGATATTGATAATTTGGTTTTGTAGGAAAAGATTTTCTTTCCATTATTTCCCTAGAATTAAAGTTCGTCTGCTAAAAGAGACAAACTTGAATTCTCATAATTATATCAATTCTTCTTGTGATTCGGCATCATAATCTCATTCTTTTCATTGGGATACATGATATTTAAGCTTTTGTTTCACATTAAAAGCTTTTTTCGACCATTTTCTGTGGAATAAAGCTCGTTTGCCAGAAAAGATAAACATGGATTATCATGATTATATCAATTCTTTACTTGATTGGGAATCATAAACACATTCTCCTCATTGGAATACATGATATTGATGCCTTGTTTTACAAGAAAGGTTTTCTTTCAACCATTTTCCTTAGAGTCGTAGTTCATCTATCAAAAGTGATGAATATGGGTTCTCATAATTATATCCATTTCTTTCATGATTGGTATCATAAACACATTCTCCTCTTTGGGATACATGATATGTTGCTTTGGTTTTGATGGGAAAGCTTTTCTTTCCACTATTTTTATAGAATTAAATTCATCCTGCAAAAGTAACGAACATGGATTCTCGTAATTATATTTGTTCATTCCATGATTAGGCATCATAAACACATCTCCTCATTGGGATACATGATATTGATGCTTGGGTTTCACAAGAAAAGTTTTTCTTTTCACCATTTTCTATAAAACCAAAATTCTTCTGCCAGAAGAAACGAACAAGGATTTTCATAATAATATCTATTTTTTCTTGATTGGGCATTATAAACACATTCTCCTCATTTAGATATATAATATAGAAGCCTTGGTTTAAAAGGAAATGCTTTTTTTTTCACTATTTTCCTTAGAATCATGGTTCATCTACTAAAAAAGACGAATATGGATTCTCATAACTATATCCATTCTTTTCTTAATTGGGTATCATAAACCCATTCTCCTTATCAAGATACATAATATTGGTGCTTTGGTTTCACAGGAAAAGTTTATGTTTCCTTTATATTCTGCAAAATCAAAGTTTATCCACTAAAAGAGATGGACATGGAATATCGTAATATCCATTCTTTTCTTGATTGGAAATCATAAACACAATCACTTTATTAGGATACGTGGGATTGATGCCTTGGTTTAACAAGAAAAGCTTTTCTTCCCACCATTTTCTTTAGATCCATAGTTGTTTTGCCAAAGGAGACGAACATGGACTGTCATAAGTATATCCATTCTTTTGTTGACTAGGCATCATAAACGCATTCTTTTTATTAGGATACATGATATTGAAGCTTTAGTTTCATAAGAAAAGCTTTTCCTTCCATCATTTTTTGTAGAATCAGAGTTTGTTTGCCAAAAGAGACAAATAGGACTTTCATAATTATATCTATTCTTTTCATGATAGGGCATTACAGACACATTCCCTTCATTGGGATACATGATATTGATGCCTTGGTTTGACAAAACAAGTTTTTCTTTCCACCGATTTCCTTACAATCATAGTTTATCTGCCAAAAGAGTCGAATATGGAATCTCAAAATTATATCCTTTCATGATTGTGCACCATAAACACATTTTCCTCGTTGGGATACATGATATTGATAATTTAGTTTTACAAGGAAAGCTTTTCTTTCTATCATTTTCCCTAGAACTAAGGTTCGTCCACCAAAGAAATGAACTTGAATTCTCATAAGTATATCCATTCTTCTTATGTTTGGGCATCATAAACTCATCCTTCTCATTAGGATACACAATATTTATGCTTTCATTTCGCATGAAAAGCTTTTTTCCACCATTTTTTGTAGAATCAAAGCTCATCTGCCGAAAGAGATGAATATCAATTATTGTGATTATATCAATTCTTTACTTGATTAGGCATCATAAACATATTCTCCTTATTGGGATGCATGATGTTGATGCTTTGTTCCACAAGAAATGCTTTTCTTTCCACCATTTTCCCTAGAATCGTAATTTATCTACCAAAAGAGATGAATATGGATTCTCGTAATTATATCCATTCTTTTCATGATTGGACATCATAAACACATTTTCCTCTTTGGGATGCATGATATGATGCTTTGGTTTTGATCAAAAAGCTTTTCTTTGCACTATTTTTATAGATTCAAAGTTCATCCTGCAAAAGTGATGAACATGGATTCTCGTAATTATATCCGTTCTTTCCATGATTGGGCATCATAAACACATTCTCCTCATTGGGATATGTGATATTGATGCTTTAGTTTTGTAAGAAAAGCTTTTGTTTCCATTATTTTCTATAGAACTAAAGTTCATCCTTTAAAAGTGGCGAGCATGGATTCTTATAATCATAACATTCATGATTGGACATCATAAACATATTTTTTTCATTAGGATACATGATGTTGATGCTTAAGTTTCATAAGAAAAGTTTTTCTTTTCACCATTTTTTATGAAATCAAAATTCTTTTGGCAGAAGAGGCGAACAAAGATTTTCGTAGTAATATCTATTCTTTTCTTGATTAGGCATTATGAACACATTGTCCTCATTGAGATACATAATATTAATGCTTTTGTTTAACAAAAAAAGCTTTTTTCCACTATTTTCCTTATTATCATGGTTTATTTACCAAAAAAGATGATTATGGATTCTTGTAACTATCTCTATTCTTTTCTTAATTGGGCATCACAAAACATTCTCCTCATTAGGATGCATAATATTAATGCTTTAGGCTTACAAGATAAGTTTTTGTTTCCCCATTTTCTATAGAATTAAAGTTCACTAACCAAAGAGACGAACATGGAATATCATAATATGCATTTTTTTCTTGAATAGGCATCATAAACACATTCTCCTTTTCAGGATACATGATATTGATGCCTTGACTTAACAGGAAAAGCTTTTCTTCTTACCATTTTCTTTAGAACTGTAGTTCTTTCACCAATGGAGATGAACATTGATTCTCGTAATTATATCCATTCTTTTCCTGATTGGGCATCATAAACACATTCTCCTTATTAGGATACATGATATTGAGGATTTGGTTTCGTAAGAAAAGCTTTTGCTTCCACCATTTTTTGTAGAATCAAAGTTCATATGCGCTAAGAGAGGAATCAGGTTTTCATAGTTATATCCATTCTTTTTATGATAGGGCATTATAAACACATTCCCTTCATTAGGATGCATGATATTGATGCCTTGGTTTGACAAGAAAAGTTTTTTTTTCCCCCGGTTTCCTTAGAATCATAGTTTATCTGCCAAAAGAGTAGAATATGGAATCTTGAATTTATACCCTTTCATGATTGTGCACCATAAACAAATTCTCCTTATTGGGATACATGATATTGATAATTTGGTTTTGTAGGACAAACTTTTTTTTCCACCATTTTCCCTAGAATTAAAGTTCGTTTTCCAAAATAGACAAACTTGAATTCTCATAATTATATCCATTCTTCTTATGATTAAGCATCATAAACTCATTCTTCTTATTGGAATACATGATATTTATGCTTTCGTTTACATGAAAAGCTTTTTTCCACCATTTTCTGTACAATTAAAGCTTATCTGCCAAAAGAGATAAATGAGGTTTGTCATAATTATATCAATTCTTTTCTCAACTGGGTATCATAAACACATTCTCCTCATTAGGATACATGTTATTGATGCTTTGGTTTAACAAGAAAAGCTTTTTTTTCCACCATTTTCCTTAGAATCTTAGTTCATCTACCAAAAAAGATGAATATGGATTCTCGTAATTTTATTAATTCTTTTCATGATTAGGCATCATAAACACATTCTCCTGATTGGGATACATGAAATGACACTTTGATTTTGAACAAAAAGCTTTTTTCCCACTATTTTTATAGAATTAAAGTTTGTCTTACAAAAGTGTCAAACATTCTCATAATTATATCCATTCTTTCTATGATTGAGCATCATAAACACATTCTCCTCATTGGGATACATGATATTGATGCTTTAGTTTTGTAAGAAAAGCTTTTCTTTCTATTATTTCTATAGAATCAAAGTTCATCCTGCAAAAGTGACAAACTTAGATCTCATAATTTTATTTGTTCTTTCATGATTGGACATCATAAACACATTTTTTTCATTGGGATACATGATATTGATGGTTTGGTTTCACAAGAAAAGCTTTTCTTTTCACCATTTTCTATAAAATCAAAATTTATCTACCAAAAGAGACGAACAAGGATTTCATAATAATATCCAGTCTTTTCTTGATTGGGCATTATAAACACATTATCCTCATTGGGATACATGATATTGATGCATTGGTGTAACAAGAAAAGCTTTTTTTCCCTATTTTCCTTAGAATCATGGACCATCTACCAAAAGAGATGAATATGGATTCTCATAACTGTATCCATTCTTTTCTTGATTAGGCATCATAAACACATTCTCCTCATTAGGATATATAATATTGATGCTTTAGGTTTGCAAGAAAAGCTTTTGTTTCCTCCATTTTCTTTTACACCAATTTCTTTAGAATCATAATTTGTCTACAAAAAAGAGTTGAATATGGATTCTCGATTATATTCTTTCATGATTGTGCACCATAAACACTTTCTTCTCTTTGAGATACATGATATTGATAATTTCATTTTACAGGAGAAGCTTTTCTTTTTAGTGTTTTCTTTAGAATTAAAGTTTATCTGCCAAAAGAGACACACTTGAATTCTTGTAATTATGTCCATTCTTTTCACGATTAAGCATCATAAACTCATTCTTCTCATTGGGATACATGACATTTATGCTTTCATTTCTTATAATTATATCCGTTTCTTTTCAAGATAGGGCATCATAAACACATTCTTTTTATTTGGATACATGATATTGATGCTTTAGTTTAACAAGAAAAGCTTTTCCTTCCATCATTTTCTATAGAATCAAAATTCATTTGCCAGAAGAGACGAACAAGGATTTTCATAATTATATCCATTTTTTTCTTGATTGGGCATTATAAACACATTCTCTTTATTGGGATACATGATATTGATGCTTTGGTTTAACAAGAATAGCTTGTCCTTGCCCCATTTCCCTTAAAAATATAGTTCATCTACCAAAAGAGATGATTATGGATTCTCGCAATTTTATCTATTAGTTTCTTGATTGGGTATTATAAATACATTCTCCTTATTGGTATATATGATTTTGATAATTTAGTTTTACAGGAAAAGTTTTTCTTCCCACCATTTTCATGGATTTAAAGTTCAACTGCCAAAAGAGACAAACATGGATTTTGTAATTATATCCATTCTTTTCATGATTAGGCATCATAAACATACTTTCCTCAGTTTGATACATGATATTGATGCGTTGGATTAAAAGTATAGCTTTCTTTTCCATATTTTTCATAGAATTATGGTTTATTTGCCAAAGGGGATGAATAAGGGTTTTTGTAATTATGTTTATTCTTTTCTTGATTGGGTGTCATAAACACATTCTCTTCATTAGGATACATGATATCCGAATTCTAAGGAAAATACATTCTCGTAAATACATTCTTGTAATTATGTCCATTCTTTTCTTGATTGCCAATCATAATCACATTCTCCTAATGGGTTCTCGTAATTATGTCTATTTTTTCTTGAGTAGGAATCATAGACAGATTGTCCTCATTTGGTTTGCAAGAAAATCTTTTCTTTCCACCTTTTCTTCTTAGAATCAAAGTTCATCTGCCAAAAGAGATGAACATGGATTTTTGTAATTATATCCATTATTTTCATGATTGGGCAATATAAACAAATTCTCTTTATTGGGATACATGATATTAATGCCTTGGTTTCACATGAAAAGCTTTTCTTTCAACCATTTTCTCTAGAATCAAAATTCATTTGCCAAAAGAAACAAATGATGAGTTTCGCAATTATATCCATTCTTTTCATGATTGGGCACCATAAACACATTCTCCTTATTAGGATACATGATATTGGTGCTTCGGTTTAATAAGAAAAGCTTTTGCTTTTGCCATTTTCCTTAGAACTGTAGTTCATCTACCAAATAAGACGAATATGGATTCTTGTGAGTATATCCATTCCTTTCATGATTGGCATCATAAACACATTCTTCACTTTAGGACATATGGTGTTGACACTTTGGTTTAGCAAAAAAAGCTTTTCTTTTCACTAATTTCCATAGCATTAAAGTTCATTCTCCGAAAGGGTCGAACATGGATTCTATAATTATAGCCATTCCTATCATGGTTGGCCACCATAAATAAATTCTCCATATTAGGATACATGATATTAATACTTTGGTTTAAAAAGAATAGCTTTTTTCTCCATCATTTTTCTCAAAATTATAGTTCTTTCACCAAAAGAGACAAACAATGATGCTCATTATTATGTTTATTCTTTTCTTGATTGGGCATCATAAACATATTTTTCTCATTAGGATACATGATATTAGTGCTTTGGTTTCATAAAAAAAGCTTTTTTTTCCACCATTTGCCCTAAAATTAAAGGTCATTCTCCAAAAAAGATGAACATGGATTTTTTTAATTATATCAACTTTTTTATGGTTAGATCATAAACACATTCTTCTCATTGGGATACATGATATTTATGCCTTCATTTTACATAAAAAGCTTTATCTTTGCCATTTTTTGTAGAATCAAAGCTTGTGTACCAAACAACATAAACATGGATTTTCATAATTATATCCACTTTCTTTTGGATTGTGCATTATAAGTACATTTTTTATTGGGATACATGATATTAATGCTTTCTGTTAACAAGAAAAGCTTCTCTTTTTACCATTTTCCTTAGAACTAAGTTCATCTACCAAAAGAGACGAACATGGATTCTTATAATTATATCCATTTTTTTCTTGATTAGGCATTCTAAACACATTTTTCTTATTGGGATACATGATATTGATGCTTTCATTTTGCAACAAAGGATTTTTTTCCACTATTTTTTGTAGGATCAATATTCATCCACCAAAAGAGATGAACATGGATTTTTGTGATTATATCCATTCTTTTCATTATTAGCCATCATAAACACATTCTCCTCATTGGGATAAATGATATCGATACTTTGGTTTCACAGAAATAACTTTTCTTTCCACCATTTTCCATGGAATCAATGTTCAACCACTAAAAGAGGTGACAACAAAATTTAGTAATTATAACCACTCTTTTCAGGATGGGGCATCATGTAGACATTCTTCGCATTGCCATACATGATACTGATGATTCTGTTTAACACAAAAAGCCATTTTTTCCACCATTTTCCTTAAAATTATAATTCATCACCAAAAAAGATGAACACGGATTCTCATAATTATGTCCATTCTTTTCTTGGTTAGGCATCATAAACACATTCCTCTCATTGGGGTACATGATGTTGATTGTTTGGTTTCATACGAAAAGCTTTTCTTTCTATTATTTTTCATGGAGTCAAAATTTATCCACCAAAAGAGACGAACATGAATTCTAATGATTATACCCATTCTTTCCTTAATTGGGCATTATAAATACATTTTACTTATTGGAATACATGATATTGAAGCTTTGGTTTTTGGGGAAAAGCTTTTCTTCCCATCATTTTTTGTAGAATAAAAGTTTAGCTGCCAAAAGAGATGACCATTGATTTTCATTATTCTATCTGTTATTTTCTTAATTAGGTATCATAAACACATTCTTTTCATTAGGATACATGATATTAGTGCTTTGGTTTTGCAAGAAAACCAAAGTAGAATCAAAGTACGTCTGCCAAAAGTGACAGACAAGGATCTTTGCAATTATATTTGTTCTTTTATTAATTGGGCATCACAATTGCTTTCTTCTCATTGGGATACATGATACTATTGCAATTGTTTAAAAAGAAAAACCTTTTTTTGCCATTTTCCTTAGAATCATAGTTTGCTCACGAAAAGAGGTGGACATGGATTTTCATAACTATATCCATTTTCTTCTTCATTGGTCATCATAAACCATTCTTGTTCTTATGTTACAAGATATTGATGCTTTAGCTTAAAAAGAATAGCTTTCTTTCCTCGATTTTCCTTAGACTTATAGTTCATTAGCCAAAAAAGATGAACATGGATCCTCATGATTATATCAATTCTTTTCTTCATTATGCATTATAAGCACATTCTCCTTATTAGGATACGTAATATTAACGCTTTAGTTTCGTAAGAAAAGCTTTTCTTTTTACTATTTTCTATAGAATCAAAGTTTATTCTGCAAAAGTAATGGACATGGATTCTCATAATTATATTCGCTTTTTCATGATTGCACATCATAAACACATTCTTTCCGTTGGGATACATAATATTGATGCTTTGGTTCCACAAGAAAAGCTTTTCTTTTCACAAATTTCTATAAAATCAAAATTTATTCACTAGAAAAGACGAATAAGGATTTTCATAATTATATTGATTCTTTTCTTGATTGGTCATTATAAACACATTCTCCTTATTGGGATACATGATATTGATGCTTTGGTTTAATAAGAGAAGCTTTTCTTTCTACCATTTTCCTTAGAGTCATGGTTCATCTACCAAAAGAGATGAATATTGATTCTTATATCTATATCCATTCTTTTCTTGATTAGGATTCATGAACACTTTCCCTTAATTAGGATACATAATATCAATGCTTTGGGTTTGCAAGAAAAGCTTTTGTTTCCTCCATTTTTTGTTTAATCAAAGTTCATCTATCAAAAGAGACAAACATGGACCATTATAATTATATCCATTTTTTTCTTGATTGGGCATCATAAATTCTCCTTATTAAGATACATGATGTTGATGCTCTAGTTTGACTAGAAAAGCTTTTCTGCCCACCATTTTCCATAGAACCATAGGTTGTTCGTTAATAGAGACAAACATGGATTCTTATAATTATATCCATTCTTTTCTGATTGGGCATCATAGACACATTCTCCTCATTGGGATACAAGATATTAAGGCTTTGGTCTCGTAAAAAAAAGATTTTTCTTCCACCATTTTTTATAGAATCAAAGTTCATATGCCAAAAGAGATGAATAGGATTTTTATAATTATATCCATTCTTTTTATGATTAGGCATCATAGACACATTCCTTTCATTAGGATACATGTTATTGACGCTTATGTTTTACAAGAAAAGCTTTTCCTTCCACCAATTTCCTTAGAATTATAATTCGTTTGCCAAAAGAGTTAAATATGGATTCCCGAAATTATATCCAATCTTTTCATGATTATGCACCAAAAGCACATTTTCCTCATTGGGATACATAATATTGGTAGTTTGGTTTTGCAGAAAGAGCTTTTCTTTCCACCATTTTCCCTAGAACTAAAGTTTGTCCGCCAAAAGAGATGAACATGAATTCTCGCAATTATATCCATTCTTTTTATGATTGGGCATCATAAACTTATTGTTTTTATTGGGATACACTATATTTATGCTTTCATTTTGCACGAAAAGCCTTTTTTTATGTAGAATTAAAGCTTTCATTAGGATACATGATATGATGCTTTGATTTTCTAAAAAAACCTTTCTTTCTGCAATTTTCCATAGAATCAGAGTTCGTCCTACAAAAGTGACAAACATGGATTCTCATAATTATATCCGTTCTTTTCATGATTGGGCATCACAAACACATTCTTTTCATTGGAAATACATGATATTGATGCTTTGGTTTCATGAGAAAAGCTTTTCCTTTCACCTTTTACTATAGAATCAAAATTTATCCATTAGAACAGACGAACAAGGATTTTCATAATTATATCCATTTTTGATTAGGCATCATAAATATATTTTCCTTGTTGAGACACACGATATTGATGCTTTGGTTTGGTATGAAAAGCTTTTTCTTCCACTATTTCCCTTAAAATCGTAGTTCAGCTATCGTAAGAGAAAAATACGGATTCTCGCAATTATATATATTCTTTTCATGATTGGGCATCATAAACACAATCTCCTTTTTGGGACACATGATATTGACGCTTTGGTTTTGTAAGAAAAGCTTTTCTTCCCACCATTTTCCATAGATTCAAAGTTCAATAGCCAAAAGAGACGAATATGGATTCTTTTCACAATATGGCATCACAAACACAATTTCCTCATTTGGATACATGATGTTAATGTTTTGGTTTAAAAAGAATAGCTTTCTTTTCTGGCATTTTCCTTAGAATTCTGGTTTATCTGCCAAAAGAGATTAATAAGGTTCTCTTAATTATGTCCATTATTTTCTTGATTAGGCATCATAAACACATTCTCCTCTTTTGGATACACGATATCCCAGTTCTAGTAAAAACACATTCTCATAAACATATTCTCGTAACTATGTCTATTTTTTTCTTGATTGCGCATCATAAACACATTCTTCTCATTGGGTTCTCATAATTATGTCCATTCTTTTCTTCATTAGACATCACAAACACATTCTCCTTATTTGGTTTGCAAGAAAAGCTTTTCTTTTCACCTTTCCCCTTAGAATCAAAGTTCATCTCCTAAAAGAAATGAACATGGATTTTCATAATTATATCCATTCTTTTTATGATTGGGCATCATAAACACATTCTCCTTATCGAGATACATGATATTAATGCCTTAGTTTCACATGAAAAGCTTTTTTCCACCATTTTCTGTAGAATCAAAAGAGATGAATGATGATTTTTGTAATTATATCCATTCTTTTCCTAATTTGACACCATAAACACATTCTCCTCATTGGGATGCAAGATACTGATGCTTCGATTTAATAAGAAAAGGTTTTGCTTTCACCATTTTCCTTAGAATTGTAGTTCATCTACTAAAAGAAATTAATATGGATTCTCGTAATTATATCTATTCTTTTTATGATTGGGCATCATAAACACATTTTCCACTTTAGGATACATGATTTTGATGCTTTAGTTTTGCAAGAAAAGCTTTTTTTTCCACCAATTTCCATAGAATCAAAATTCATTCGCCAAAACAGATAAACATGGATTCTATAATTATCCATTCTTTCCGTGATTAGCCACTATAAAAAAATTCTCCTCATTAGGATACATGATATTGATGCTTTAGTTTAAAAGGAATAGCTTTTCTCTCTATCATTTTCCTGAAGATTATGGTTCATCTATGAAAAATACAAATAAAGATTCTCGTTATTATGTCCATTCTTTTCTTGATTGGGCATCGTAAATACTTTCTCCTCATTAGGATACATTATATTAATGCTTCAGTTTATAGGAAATGGTTTTCTTTCTATAATTTTTCATGGCATCATAAACATATTCTCCTTATTGGGATACATGATATTGATGCTTTAGTTTAAAAGGAATAGCTTTTCTCTCCACTATTTTCCATAAATTTATGGTTCATCTGCCAAAAGAGATGAATAAGGATTCTTGTAATTATGTCCATTATTGTCTTGATTGGGCACCATAAGCAAATTTTCCTCATTGGGATACACAATATTAATGCTTTGGTTTCGTAAGAAAAGCTTTTCTCTTTACCATTTTTCATGAATCAAAGTTCATCCACCAAAAGATACTAACATGGATTCTCGTAATTATATCCTTCCATTTCTTGATTGGGCATCACAACCACATTCTACTCATTAGGATACATGATATTGATGCTTTGGTTTCTCAAGAAAAACTTTTCTTTCCATCATTTTTGGTGGAATCAAAGTTTGGCCACTAAAAAAAATGAACATGGATTTTCATAATTATGTCCATTCTTCACATGATTAGGCATCATAAACTTATTCTCCTCATTGGGATACATGATATTGATGCTTTCATTTTACAAGAAAAGCTTTTCTTTCAAGCTTTTTCCTTAGAAGCATAATTAATCCACCAAAAAAGATAAACATGAATTCTCGTTATTATATCCATTACTTTCCCAAGTGGGCATAATAAACATAGTATCTACATTGGGATACATGATATTAATGCTTTTGCTTCCCAAGAAAAGCTTTTCTTTTCATTATTTCCTTATTAAGTCATAGTTTATCCGCTAAAGAGAAAGACATGGATTCTTATAATTATATGCATTCTTTTCTTAATTGGGCGTTGCAAACACATCTCTTCAATGGGATACACGATATTTATGCTTTGGTTTCGTAAGAAAAGCTTTTCTCTCTATTTTGTAGAATTAAAGTTTGTTTGCCAAAAGAGACGAATAGGGATTCTTGTAATTATGTCCATTCTTCTCCTGATTGGGTGTCATAAATATATTCTCCTTATTAGGAAACACGATATTAATGCTTTGATTTCATAAGAAAAGCTTTTCTTTCTACCATTTTTTGTGGAATCAAATTTTGCTTGGCAAAAGAGATGAACATAGATTCCTGTAATTAATACCCATTTTTTTTCTTGATTGGGCATCACAAACGCATTCTACTCATTAGGATACATAAGATTGATGCTTTGGTTTTTCAAGAAAAGCTTTTCTTATCACCTTTTTTTGTAAAATCAAAGTTCATCCACCAAAAGAGATGAACATGGATTTTCATAATTATATCCTTTGTCTTCTTGGTTGGGCATTATAAATACATTCTCCACATTTGATGATATTAATGCTTTGGTTTCACAAGAAAAGCTTTTTTTCACCATTTTTTGTAGATTCAGAATTCGTTTACCAAAAAAGATGAACAAGGATTTTCATAATTATATCCATTCTTTTCCTAACGTGGCATCATAAGCACATTCTCCTTATTGGGATACATGATGTTGATGCCTCAGTTTAATAAGAAAAGCTTTACTTTTTACCATTTTCCTTAGAATCATAGTTCATCTACCAAAAAAGACGAATATAGATTCTCATAATTATATTTATTTTTTTCATGATTAGGCATCATAAACACATTCTCCTCATTAGGGTATATGATATTGATGCTTTGGTTTTGCAAGAAAAACTTTTCTTTCCATCACTTTCCATATAAGCAAAGTTCATCTATCAAAAAGGACAAAGATGGATCCTCGTAATTATGTCCATTCCTTTCATGATTGGGCACCATAAACACATTCTCCTTATTGGGGTACATGATATTGATGCTTTGGTTTAAAGAGAATAGCCATTATTTCCACCTTTTTCTTTAGAATTATGGTTCATCTACCAACAGAAATGAACAGGGATCCTCATAACCATGTCAATATTATTTCTTGATTGGGCATCGCAAACACATTCTTCTCATTAGACTACTTGATACTAATGCTTTGATTTCCTAAGAAAAGCTTTTCTTTCTACCATTTTTTATGGAATCAAAGTTCATTCAATAAAAGAGTCAAAACAAAGATTTTCGTAATTATTTTCATTCTTTTCTTGATGTCCCAAACATATTCTATTTATTAGGATACATGATATTGATGTTTTGATTTCTTAAGAGAAGCTACTTTTTCCACTTTTTTGTTGAATCAAAGTTTGTACGCCAAAAGAGACAAACATGGATTTAAGCAATTATATCTGTCTTTCAATAGTTGGGCATCATAAACACATTCTCCTTCTTAGGATACATGAAGTTGATGCTTTGGTTTCGCAAAAAAAACTTTTCTTTATACCAGTTTCCTTAGAATTAATTTTTGTCAGTCGGAAGAAAAGAACCTGGATTCTTGTAGTTATATCCATTCTTTCCATGGCTAGGCATATTGAACACATTCTCTTTCTTAGGATGCATGATATTGATGCTTTGGTTTTCTTCATTTTCCTTAGAATCATAGTTCATTTACTAAAAGAGACAAATATGGATTCTCATAATTATGTCCATTCTTTTCTTGATTAGGCATAATAAACATATTCTTTTCATTGGGATACATGATACTAGTGCTTTGGTTTTACAAGAAAAACTTTTTTTCCACCATTTTTAATAGAATCAAAGTACATTTGCCAAAAGTAATGAACATGGATTTTTGTAGTTATATCCATTCTTTTCCTGATTAGGCATCACAATCACATTCTTCTCATTGGGATACATGATACTATTGCTTTGGTTTAACAAGAAAAACTTTCTTTTCCACCATTTTCCTTAGAATCATTGTTCGCTTACCAAAAAAAATGAACATTGATTTTCATAACTATATCCATTCTCTTCTTAATTAGGCATTATAAACACATTCTCCTTGTTAGGTTCTAAGATATTGATGCTTTAGTTTAAAAATAATAGTTTTCTTTCCTCTATTTAATTAGAATTATAGTTCATCTGCCAAAAAAGATAAACATGGATTCTCATGATTATATCAATTTTTTTCTTGATAGGCATCATAAACACGTTCTCCTCATTGGGATACATGATATTGATGCTTTAGCTTAACAAGAAAAGCTTTTCTTTTCACCATTTTTGCTAGAATTATAGTTCATCTAAAAAAATAGACAAACATGGATTCTCATAATTATATCATGCTTTCCATTACTGGACATCATAAATACATTCTCCTCATTGGGATACATAATATTGACACTTTAGTTTTGTAAGAAAAGCTTTTCTTTTCACTATTTTCTATAGAATCAAAGTTCATCGTACAAAAGTGATGGAATTAGATTCTCATAATTATATCCGTTCTTTCATGATTGGACATCATAATCACATTTTTTTCATCGAGATACAATATATTAATGCTTTGGTTTCACAAGAAAAGCTTTTCTTTTCACCATTTTCCATAAAATCAAAATTCGTTCTCCAGAAGAGAGGAATAAGGATTTTTGTAATTATATCAATTCCTTTCTTGATTAGGCTTCATAAACACATTCTCTTTATTGGGATACATGATATTGATGATTTGGTTTTACAAGAGAAGCTTTTCTTTCCATTATTTTCCTTAGAATCATTGTTAATCTACCAAAAAAAACGAATATGGATTCTTGTAACTATATCCATTCCTTTCTTAATTAGGTATTATAAACACATTCTCCTCATTAGGATAGATGACATTGATGTCTTAGGTTCACAGGAAAAGATTTTGTTTCCTCTATTCTTTTTAGAATCAAAGTTCATCTGCCAAAAGAGACAAACATGAGCTATCATAATTATATCCATTCTTTTCTTGATTGGGCATCTTAAACACATTCTACTTATCAGGATACATGATATTGATGCTTTGATTTAACAAAAAAAAGCTTTTTGCCCACCATTTTCCTTAGAACCATTTTTTGTTTGCCAAAATAGATGAACATGGATTCTCATAATTATATCCATTCTTTTCCCATTTGGGCATCATAAACACATTCTCCTCATTGGGATACATGATATTAAGGCTTTGGTTTCGTAAAAAAAGCTTTTTCTTACACCATTTTTTGTAGAATCAAAATTCGTGTGCCAAAAGAGACGAATAGGATTTTAATAATTATATCCATTCTTTTTATGATTGGGTATCATAGACACATTCCCTTCATTAGGATACGTGATATTGATGCCTTGGTTTTACAAGAAAAGCTTTTCTTTCCACCAATTTCCTTAAAATCATAATTCATCCACCAAAAGAGTCGACTATGGATTCTCAAAATTATATCCATTATTTTCATGATTATGAACCATAAACACATTCTCCTCATTAGGATACATGATATTGATAATTTAGTTTTGTAGGAAAAGCTTTTCTTTCCACCATTTTCCATAGAACTAAAGTTCATCTGCTAAAAGAGATGAACATGAATTCTTGTAATTATATCCATTCTTTTCATGTTTAGGCATCATAAACTTATCGTTGTTATTGGGATACATGATATTTACGCTTTCATTTCCCATAAAAAGCTTTTTTGCACCATTTTTTGTAGAATCAAAGCTCGCCTACCAAAAAAGATAATCATGGATTGTCATGATTATATCAATCCATTTCTTGATTGGGATCGTAAACACATTCTCCTCATTGGGATACATGATATTGATGCTTTGGTTTAACAAGAAAATCTTTTTTTTCACCGTTTTCCTTAGAATCGTAGTTCATCTACCAAAAGAGACGAGTATAGGTTCTCATAATTATATCCATTCTTTTCATGATTAGGCATCATAAATATATTCTTCTTATTGGGATACATGATATGACGCTTTGGTGTTCCAAGAAAAGCCTTTGTTTCCATTATTTTTTATAGACTCAAATTTTGTCATGCAAATGTGATGAACATGGATTCCCATAACTATTCCATTCTTTTTATGATTGGGCATCATTAACACATTCTTTTTATTGGGATACATGATATTAATGCTTTGGTTTCATAAGAAAAGCTTTTTCTTTCACCATTTTCTATGGAATCAAAATTCATTCGCTAAAAGAGACAAACAAGGATTTTTATAATTATATCCATTCTTTTTTTGATTGGGCATCATAAACACATTCTCCTCATTGGGATACACAATACTGATGCTTTTGTTTAGCAAGATAAGCATTTTCTTTCACCATTTTCTATAGAATCAAAGTTTGTTTGCCAAAAAAGACAAAAATGAATTTTCATAGTTATATCCATTGTTTTCTTGATTAGGCTTCATAAACACATTCTCCTCATTCGGATACATGATATCGATGGTTTGGTTTAACAAGAAAAGCTTTTGTTTCCACTAATTTTGTTAGAATCATAGTTCATCCATCAAAAGAGACAAACATGGATTCTCATAATTATATCAATTATTTTCTTGATTGGGCATAATAAACACATTCTCTTTATTGGGATACATGATATTGATGCTTTAGTTTTGCAAGAAAAGCTTTTCTTTTAATAATTTCCCTTAGAATCATTGTTCATCATCCAAAATAGAAGAACATGGATTCTCATATTAGACATTAACACATTTGCCTCGTTGGGATACACGATATTGATGTTTTGGTTTTGTATGAAAAGTTTTTTTTTACTATTTTTTGTAGAATCAAAGTTCGTCTACCAAAAGAAATGTATTATCATAATAATATCCATTCTTTTCTTTATTGGGCATCAAAAACACATTCTCCTCATTGGGATACATGATATTGATGCCTTTTTTCCACCATTCTCTATAGAAACAAAATACCCTTTTCTTTATTGGGCATCAAAAACACATTCTCCTCATTCTCTTTTTGCCAAAAGAGACAAACTTGGATTTTTATAATTATACCCTTTTCATTCTTGATTGGGTATCATAAATACATTCTCTTTATTTGGAGACATAATATTGGTGCTTTTGTTTCGCAAGAAAAGTTTTATCTCATAATTTTTTGTAGAATCAAAATTCATCTACCAAAAAAACTGAACATAGATTTTTATAATTATATCCATTCTTTTCATGAGTAGTCATCATAAACACATTCTTCTTATTGGGATAAACAATATTAGTGCTTTGGTCTCACAAGAATAGCTTTTCTTTCCACCATTTTTTGTAAAACTAAAGCTCGGCCATTAAAGGAGACAAACATCGATTTTCATAATTATATCTTTTATTTTCTAGATTGGGCATTATAAACACATTCTTCTCATTGGGATACATGATATTGATGCTTTTGTTTCTACCATTTTTTTTAGAATCATAATTTGTCCACCAAAAGAGACAAACTTTGATTTTTGCAATCATATCCATTCTTTTCTTCATTAGGCATCATAACAATATTCTACTCATTAGGATACAAGATATTTATGCTTTGGTTTCATAAGAAAAGCTTTTCTTTCTACCATTTGCCATGGAATCAAAATTCGTTTACCAGAAGAGATGAACATGGATTCTTATAATGGATACTTTCTTAATTGGGCGTCATAAACACATTCCCCTAATTAGGATGTACGATATTAATGCTTTGGTTTTGCAAGTGAAGCTTTTCTTCTCACTATTTTTCATAGAATCAAAGTTTGTCTGGCAAAAGAGACAAACATAGATTTTCATAATTATATTCATTTTTTTTCTTGGTTAGGCATCATAAACACATTCTTCTCATTGGGATATATGATATTGACGCTTTGGTTTTGTAAGAAAAGCTTTTTTCTACCAATTTCCATAGAATCAAAGTTCATCTACCAAAAGAGACAAACATGGATTCTTGTAATTATGTTTATTCTTTCCTTAATTAAGCATTCTCTTTATTAAGATACATGTTATTGATGCTAAAGAAAATCTTTTCTTTCCATCATTTTTTATAGAGTCAAGATTGATCTGCCAAAAGAGACAAACAGGGATTCTTATAATTATATCCATCCTTTTCTTGGTTGGGCATCATAAAAACATTTCCTCATTAGGATACATGATATTGATGCTTCAGTTTAAGAAGGAAAGCTTTCATTTCCACCATTTTTGGTTAAAATCATAGTTCATCCACTAAAAGAGACAAACAAGTATTCTTGTATTTATATCCAAGATATTGATGCTTTGGTTTCGCAAAAAAAAACTTTTCTTTTCATAATTTCCCTTAGAATCATTATTCTTCACCAACAAAGAAGAACATGGATTCTCATATTCATATCCATTCTTTTCTTGCTTTGGTATCACAAACACATTCGCCTCATCAGGATGCACGATATTGACACTTTGGTTTGGTATGAAAAGCTTTTCTTTCTACCATTTTTTGTACATTCAAAGTTCATCTGTAAAAAAGATGAACATGAATTCTCATAATTCTATCCTTTAGTTTCTTTATTGGGCATCAAAAACACATTGTTCTTATTGGGATACATAATATTGATGCTTTGGATTCTCAAAAACACCTTTTCTTTCCACCATTCTCTGTAGAAGTAAAGTTCATTTGCCAAAAGAGATAAACATGGATTTTATAATTATATCCTTTCTATTCTTAATTGGGCATCGTAAATAGATTCTCCTTATTTGGACACACAATATTGATGCTTTAGTTTCATAGGAAAAGCTTTTAGTCTCACCATTTTGTATAGAATCAAAATTCGTCTATCAAAAGAGATGAAAATGGATTCTTGTAATTATATCCTTTCTTTTCATGAGTGATCATCATAAACTCATTCTCCTCATTAGGATAAATGATATTAATGTTTTAATTTTGGAAGAACAACTTTTTTCCACCATTTTTTGTAAAGCAAAAGATCAGCCACCAAAAGAGACGATCCTGGATTTTCATAATTATATCCATTCTTTTCTTGATTAGGCATCATAAACAGATTATCCTCATTGGGATACATGATATTAATATTTTGGTTTAAAAAGAAAAGCTTTTGTTCCCACCATATTCCTTAGAATCATAGTTCATCCACCAAAAGAGATGAATCAGGATTCTTATAGTCATATCCATTATTTTCATGATTGGGTATCATAAACACTTTGCCCTTATTGGGATACATTATATTGATGCTTTTGTTTTGAAAGAAAAGCTTTTTTCCACCATTTTCCATAGAACCAAAGTTTTTCTACCAGAAAAGATGAACTTGGGTTCTTATAATTATATCCATTCTTTTAATGAATTGGGCATCGCATACATATTCTCTTTATTAGGATACATGATATTAATGCTTTGGTTTTATAGGAAAAGCTTTTATTTTTGCCATTTTTTGTAGAATCAACATTCATTGCCAAAAGAGACAAACTTGGATTTTAGTAATTATACCAATTATTTTCTTGATTAGGCATCATAAGCACATTTTCCTTATTGGAATACATGGCATTAATGCTTTGGTTTAATAAGAAAAGCTTTTCTTTCCACCAGTTTCCTTAGAATCATAGTTTGTAACATGCATTCTCATAATTAGGCATCATAATTATGAGAATCCATTCTCATAATTATTAGACATCATGAGCATATTCTTTTCATGATTAGGCATCATAAGCACATTCTTATAATATCAATTCTTTTCATGATTAGGCATCGTAAGCACATTTTACTTTTTGGGATAAATGATATTGATGCTTTGGTTTCACAAGAACAATTTTTCTTTCCACCATTTTTTGCAAAATTAAAGTTCGTATGCCAAAAGAGATGAACATGGATTTTCATAATTACATTTTTTCTTTTCTTGATTGGGCACCGTAAACACATTCTCTACAGTGGGATACATGATATTGATGTTTTGGTTTGATGAGGAAAACTTTTCTTTCCATTATTTTCCTTAGAATTATTGTTCATTTGCCAAAAAAGATAAACATAGATTCATGTAATTATATCCACTCTTTTCTTGATTAGGCACCAGAAAACACATTTCTCTCATTGGGATATATGATATTGATGCTTTACTTTTGCAAGAAAAGCTTTTTTATCTACCATTTTTCATAAAATTAAAGGTTGTCCACCAAAAGAGTCGAACACTAATTCTCGTAATTATATCCATTTATTTCTTGGTTGGGCATCGCAAAGACATTCTACTTATTGGGATACATGATAATGATGCTTTGGTTTTGCAAGAAAAGCTTTTCTTTCCACATTTTTTACAAAATCAAAGTTCCTCTGTAAAAAATGATGAACATGGATTTTTGTAATTATATTCTTTCTTTTCTTGATTCAGTATCCTAAACACATTCTCCTCTTTAGGATACATGATATTGATTCTTTGGATTAACAAGACAATCTTTTCTTTTTGCCATTTTGCATAAAATGATAGTTCTCTGCCAAAACTAACGAACATGGATAATTATATCCATTCTTTTCTTGGTTGATCATCACAAATACATTTTCCTTTTTAGGATACATGATATTGATGCTTGGTTACACAAGAAATCCTTTTCTTTCCATCATTTTCTATAGAATCAAAGTTTGTCTGCTAAAAGAGACGAGCATGTATTCTCGAAACTCTATCCATTCTGTTCTTGATTAGGCATCATAAATACATTCTTCTTATTGGGATACAAGATATTGATGCTATGGTTTCATCAGAAAAGCTTTTCTTTCTACCATTTTTCATGGAATCAGAATTCGTTTACCAAAAGAGACAAACATGGATTCTTGTAACGGATACTTTCATGATTGGGCATCATAAACACATTCTCTTTATCGAGATGTATGGTATTGACGCTTTGGTTTGCAAAAGAAGCTTTTCCTCTCACTATTTTTCATAGAATAAATGTTTGTTTGCTAAAAGAGACAAACATGGATTTTCATAATTATATCCATTGTTTTTTTGATTAGGCATCATAAACACATTCTCTGCATTAGGATACATGATATTGATGCTTTGGTTTCATAAGAAAAGTTTTTTTTCTATCATTTTCCATATAATCAAAGTTCATCTGCCCAAAAAAAATGAACATGGATTCTCATACTGACATTTATTGTTTTCTTGATTGGGCATTGTAACCATATTTTCCTACTAGGATACATGTTATTGATGCTATGGTTTCAAAAAAAATGCTTTTCCTTTCACCATTTTTGTAAAGTCAAGATTCATCTGCCAAAAAATTGAATAGCGTTTTTTGTAATTATATATTCTTTTCTTGGTTGGGCATCATAAACACATTCTTCTCATTGGGATGCATGATAATGATGCTTTGGTTTAATAAGAAAAGCTTTTGTGCCCTCCATTTTCGTTAGAATCATAGTCCATCCACCAAATAAGACAAACATGGATTCTTATAATTATATCCATGATATTGACGCTTTGGTTTCATAAGAAAAGCTTTTCTTTTCATAATTTCCCTTAGAATCATTATTCTCTGCCAAAAAGGAAGAACATGTATTCTCATATTTATATCCATTCTTTTCTTGATTAGGCATCATAAACACATTCGCCTCATTGTGATACATGATATCGATAGTTTGGTTTCATATGAAAAGCTTTTCTTTTTACCATTTTTCGTAGAATCAAGGTTCCTCCACCAAAAGAGGCCATCATGGATTCTCGTAAGTGATTCTATTCTTTTCTTTATTAGGCATCCAAAACACATTCTCCTCATTAGGATACATGGTATTCATGCTTTCGATTCGCAAGAAAAGCCTTTTTCCACCATTCTTTGTAGGAACAAAGTTTAACTACCAAAAGAGATAAACATGGATTTTTGTAATTATATCCTTTCTATTCTTGATTCGGCATCATAAACCCATTTTCCTCATTTAGACACATAATATTGATGCTTTGGTTTCACAAGAAAAGCTTTTTTTCTCACCATTTTACGTAGAATCAAGATTTGTCAAGAGACGAACATGGATTCTTGTAATCATATCCTTTTTTTCATTAGTGGTCATATAAACTCATTCTCGTCATTAGGATAAGCAATATTAAAGCTTTGGTTTCGCAAGAACAACTTTTTTACCACCATTGTAAAACTAAAGATTGGCCACCAAAAGAAGCGAACATGGATTCTCATAAATATATCCAGTTTTTCTTGATTGGGCATCATAAACACATTCTCGTCATTGGGATACATGATATTTATGCTTTAGTTTAACAAGAAAAGCTTTTTTTCCTACCATATTCCTTAGAATCATAGTTTGTCGACCAAAAGAGATGAATAAGGATTCTTATAATTATATCCATTATTATCATGATTGGGCATCATAAACACAATCTCTTTATTGGGATACATGATATTGATACTTTGGTTTTGAAAAAAAAGCCTTTTTCACCAGCATCTTTCGTAGAATCAAAGTTCTTTTGCCAAAAGAGACAAACTTGGATTCTTATAATTATATCTATTCTTTTAATGATTGGGCATCATATACACATTCTCCTTATTAGGATACATGATATTCATGCTTTGTCTTTGTAGGAAATGCTTCATTTTTTGTATAATCAACATTCATTCCCCAAAAGAGACGAACATGGATTTTCAAAACTATACCAATTATTTTTTGGATGGGCATCATAAGCACATTCTTCTCATTAGAATACATGATAGTAATGCTTTGGTTTAACAAGAAAAGCTTTTCTTTCCACCATTTTCCTTGGAATTAAGTTCATCCGTCATAAGAGTTGAACATAGTTCTTAATTATATCCATTCTTTTCATTATTAGGCATCATAAGCACATTCTCTCGGGATAAATGATATTGATGCTTTGGTTTCACAAGAACTGTTTTTCTTTTTACCATTTTCTGCAAAATCAAAGTTCATCCACCAAAAAAGATAACATGAATTTTCGTAATTATATTTATTCATTTCTTGATTGGGCACCATAAACATATTCTCTACATTGGGGTACATGATATTGATGCTTTGGCTTGACAAGGAAAAGTTTTTATTCCTCCATTTCCCTTAGAATTATCACTCATTTGCCAAAAGAGATGAACCTAGATTCACATAATTATATCCACTCTTTCTTGATTGAGCACTAGAAAACACATTCTCCTTATTGGGATGCATGATATTGATGCTTTGGTTTCACAAGAAAAAATTTTCTTTCCACTATTTTTTGCAGAATCAAAGTTCCTCTGCCAAAACTAATGAACATAGATTTTTGTAATTATATCCTTTTTTTTGGTTGGCTATCAAACACATTCTCCTCATTGGGATACATGATATTGATTCCTTGGATTAACAAGACAAGTTTTTCTTTCCACCAATTTCCTTAGAATTACAGTTCATCCGCCAAAATAAATGAACTTGGATTCTCGTAATTATATCCATTCTTTTCTTGATTGGGCATCATAAATACATTCTCCTAATTGGGATATCTAATATTGATGCCTTTTCTTTCCACCATTTTTTGTGGAATCAAAGTTCATCCACTAAAAGAGATTAACATGGTTTCTCGTAACTATATCCATTCTTTTCTTGAGTAGGCATCATAAACGTATTCTCCTAATTAGGATACATAATATTGATGATTTGGTTTCATAAGAAAAGCTTCTTTTATGCTATTTTTATTAGAATCAAAGTTCATAAACAAAAAGAGACAAGCATAGATTTTTTAGATCAAATCCATTCTTTTCTTCATTAAGCATCATGAACACATTCTTATTGTTAGTTTTCATGATGCCGATGCTTTAGTTTAACAAGAAAAGCATTTCTTTCCATGACTTTCCTTAGAATCATAGTTCATCTGCCAAAAGATACGAACATGATTTTTATCATTTTATCTATTCTTTTCTTGACTGGGCATCATAAATACATTCTCCTCATTGGGATACAAGATATTAATGCTATGCTTTCGTAAAAAAAGCTTTTCTTTCTACCAATTTTCATGGAATCAAAACTCATTTGCTAGAGAGATGAACATGGATTCCTGTAATGGATACTTTCTTCATTGGGCGTCATAAACACATTCCCTTCATCAGGATGTACGATATTGATGCTTTAGTTTTACAAGAGAAGCTTTTTTCTCATCATTTTTCATATAATCAAAGTTCATCCACCAAAAGAGACAAACATGGATATTCGTAATTATATCCATTATTTTTTTAATTAGGGATTATAAACACATTCTCCTCATTGGTATACATGATATTAATGCTTTGGTTTTGTAAGAAAAGTTTTTTTTCTACCATTTTCCATAGAATTAACGTTCATCTGCCAAAAGAGACAAACCTAGATTCTCATAATTATATTCATTTTTTCTTGATTGGGCATTATAACCACATTTTCCTTATTGGGATACATGCTATTGATGCTATGGTTTTGCAAGAAAAGCTTTTCCTTTCACCATTTTTTGTAGAGTTAAGGTTCATATGCCAAAAGAGGTTTATAGGGATTTTTGTAATTATATCCATTCTTTTCTTGGTTGGGCATCATAAACACATTCTCCTTTTAAGGATGCATGATAATGATGTTTTGGCTTAACAAGGAAAGCTTTTGTTTCCTCTAATTTCATTGGAATCATAGTTCGTCCACCAAATAAGACAAATATGGATTCTTGTAATTAAATCCATGATATTGATGCTTTGGTTTCATAAGAAAAGTTTTTTCTTTTTGTAATTTCCCTTAAAATCATTGTTCTCCGCCAAAAAAGATGCATGGATTCTCATATTTATATGCCTTCTTTTCTTATTAGGCATTATAAACACATTCACCTCATTGGGGTACACGATATTGATACTTTGGTTTCATATGAAAAGCTATTCTTTCTATCATTTTTCGTAGAATCAAAGTTCATCCACCAAAAGAGACGAACGTGGATTCTCATAAGTGTATCTATTCTTTCCTTTCTTGGGCATCGAAAACACATTCTCATCATTGGGATACATGATATTGATGCTTGGATTCACAAGAAAAGCTTTTTTTTCACATTCTTTGTAGAAACAAGGTTCATCTACCAAAAGAGATAAACATGAATTTTTGTAATTATATCCTTTTTATTCTTGATTAGGCATCATAAACACATTCTCCTCATTTGGACACACAATATTGATGCTTTGGCTTCATAAGAAAACCATTTCGTCTCATTATTTTGTGTAGAATAAAAATTCATCTGCCAACTGAGATGAATATGGATTTTTCTAATTATATCCTTTTTTTTCATGAGTGGCCATCATAAACTCATTCTCCTCATTGGTATAAACGATATTAATGCTTTGGTTTCACAAGAACAACTTTTTCCTATAATTTTTATAAAATTAAAGATCGACCACCAAAAGGGACAAACATGGATTTTCATAATTATATCCATTTTTCTCTTTATTGGGTAACATAAACATATTCTCCTCATTGGGATACATGATATTAATGCTTTGGTTTAACAAGAAAAGCTTTTCTTTCCACTATATTCCTTAGAATCATAATTCATCCACCAAAAGAGATAAATGAGGATTCTCACAATTATATCCATTGTTTTCACGATTGGACATCATAAACACATTCTCTTTATTGGGATACATGATATTAATGGTTTGGTTTTGAAAGAAAATCTTTTTTTCCCAACATTTTCCATAAAATCAAAGTTCTTCGGCCAAAAGAGACGAACTTGGGTTCTCGTAATTATATCCATTCTTTTAATGATTGGGCATCATATTCATATTCTCCTCATTGGGATACATGATACTGATGCTTTGTTTTTGTAGGAAAAGCTTTTCCTTTTAACATTTTTTGTAGAATCAACATTCATCCACCAAAAAAGGCAAACATGGACTTTTGCAATTATACCAATTATTTTTTTTGATTGGGCTTCATAAACACATTCTCTTCATTGGAATACATGATATTAATGCTTTGGTTTAACAAAAAAAAGCTTTTTTTTCCACCATTTTCCTTAAAATCATAGTTCGTCCGCCATAAGAGTCAAACATGGATTCTTTAATTATGTCCATTCTTTCATGATTAGGCAGCACAAGCATATTCTCTTTATCAAGATAAATGATATTGATCCTTTAATTTCACAAGAACAATTTTTTCCACCATTTTCTACAAAATCAAAGTTCATCCGTCAAAAGAGATGAACATGGATTTTCATAATTATATTTATTCTTTTCTTGATTGGGCACCATAAACAAATTCTTTACTTTGGGACACATGATATTAATGCTTTGGTTTGACAAGGAAAACTTTTCCTTCCACCATTTTCCTTAGAATTATCGTTTGTCTGCCAAAAGAGATGAACATAGATTCATGTAATTATATCCATTTTGTTCTTGATTAGGCACTAGAAAACACATTCTCCTCATTATAATACATGATATTGATCTTTAGTTTTGCAAGCAAAGCTTTTCTATCACCATTTTTTGTAAAATTAAAGCTCGTTTGCCAAAGGAGTTGAACATGGATTCTCATAATTACATCAATTTGTTTCTTGATTGGGCATTATAAAGACATTCTATTCATTAGGATACATGATATTGATGTTTTGGTTTTGTAAGAAAAGCTTTTCTTTCCACCATTTTTCTTAGAATCATAGTTCATTCACCAAAACTGACAAACATTGATTTTTATAATTTTATCCATTCTTTTCTTCATTGGGTATCATAAATACATTCTCCTCATTGGGATACATGATACTGATGCTTTGGCTTTACAAGAAAACAATTTCTTTCCATGATTTTCTATATAATCAAAGTTCATCCACTAAACGAGATGAACATGGATTCTCATAACTATATCCGTTCTTCTTGATTGGGCATTATAAAAACATTTTCCTAATTGGGATACATAATATTGATGGCTTGGTTTCACCAGAAAAGCTTTTTTTTCCACCCTTTTAATTAGAATCAAAGTTCGTCCATTAGAGGAGATAAACATAGATTTTTGAAATAAAATCCATTCTTTTCTTGACTAGGAATCATGAACACGCTCTTCTTATTAGTATACATGATATTGAAGATTTAGTTTAACAAGAAAAGCTTTTCTTTTCACCATTTTCTTTAGAATTATAGTTTGTCCACCAAAAAGACATGAACATGGATACTTGTCATTGTATGCATCCTTTTCTTGACTGGGCATGATAAACACATTCTCCTCATTAGGATACAAGATATTGATGCTATGGTTTTGTAAGAAAACCTTTTCTTTCTACCATTTTTTGTGGAATCAAAATTCGTTTTCCAAAAAAGACGAGCATGGATTCTCATAATGGATACTTTCTCGATTGGGCATCATAAATACATTTTTGTCATCTGGATGTACGATATTGACACTTTGGTTTTGTAAGAGAAGTTTTTTTCTCACCATTTTTCATAGAATCAAAGTTTGTTCGCAAAAAGAGACAAACATGGATTTTTGTAATTATATCCATTGTTTTCTTGATTAGGCATTATAAACACAATTTCCTTATTGGGATACAAGTTATTGATTTTGGTTTCATAAAAAAGTTTCATTTTTCATAGAATCAAAGTTCATATGCCAAAGGAGATGAACCTGGATTCTCGTAATTATATTCATTTTTCTCTTGATTAGGCATCATAACCACATTTTCCTTATTAGGATACATATTACTGATGCTATGGTTTTGCAAGAAAAGCTTTACCCTCTACCATTTTTTTTAGGGTTAAGATTTATCTGCCAAAAGATATGAAAAGGATTTTTGTAATTATATCCATTCTTTTCTTGGTTGGGCATCATAAACATATTCTCCTCATTGGGATGCATGATAATGATGCTTTGGTTTAACAACAAAAGCTTTTATCTCTTCCATTTTTGTTAGAATCATAGTTCATCTACCAAAAGTGACAAACATGGATTCTTGTAACTAGATCCATGATACTGATGCTTTAGTTTCCTAAGAAAAACTTTTCTTTTCATAATTTCCCTTAGAATCATTGTTCTCTGCCAAAAAAGAAGAACATGGATTCTAAAATTTATATCCATTATTTTCTTGATTGGGCATCAGAAACACATTCACGTCATTAGGATACACAATATTAATACTTTGGTTTCTAATGAAAAGCTTTTCTCTCTACCATTTTTCGTAGAATCAAAGTTTGTCTGCCAAAAGTGACAAACATGGATTCTCGTAAGTGTATCCATTCTTTTCTTTATTAGGTATCAAAAACACATTCTTTTCATTAGAATACATGATATTGATGCTTTGGATTCTCAAGAAAAGCTTTTATTTCCACCAATATCTATAGAAACAAAGTTCATCTACCAAAAAAGATAAACATGGATTTTCATAATTATATCCTTTCCATTCTTAATTAGGCATCATAAACATATTCGCCTTATTGGGATGCACAATATTGATGCTTTGGTTTCATAAGAAAACCTTTTTTTTCCATAATTTTTTGTAGAATTAAAGTTTATCTACTAAAAAAGATGAACATGGATTCTCATAACTATGTCCATTTTTTTATTGATTGGGCATCATAAACACATTCTTCTGACTGGGATGTATAATATTGATGGTTTCCTTTCAATCATTTTCATTAGAATCAACTGCATCCACCAAAGGAGACAAACATAGATTTTTGCAATTAAATCTATTCTTTTCTTGATTAGGCATCATGAACACATTTTTCTTATTAATGTCCATGACGTTGATGCTTTGGTTTAACAAGAAAAGCTTTCATCATAGTTCATCTGCTAAAAAAAATGAACATGAATGCTTGTCATTATATCCATTCTATTATTGACTGGGCATCATAAACACATTTTCCTTATTGGGACACATGTTATTAATGCTTTGGTTTTGTAAGAAAAGCTTTTTTTTACCATTTTCCATAGAATCAAAGTTCATCTGCCAAAAGAGATGAAGCTGGATTCTCGTAATTATATTCATTTTTTTCTTGATTAGGCATCTTAACCACAAATTCCTTATTGGGATACATATTATGATGCTATGGTTTTGCAAGAAAAGCTTTTCCCTCCACCCATTTTTGTAGAGGCAAGATTCATCTGCCAAAAAAGATGAATAGGGATTTTTGTAAGTTATCCATTTTTTTCTTGGTTGGGCATCATAAACACATTGTCTTCATTAGGAAGCATGACAATACTGCTTTGGTTTAACAAGAAAAGCTTTTATCTCTTCCATTTTTGTTAGAATGATAGTTCATCCACCAAAAGTGACAAACATGGATTTTTGTAATTAAATCCATGATAATGATGCCTTAGTTTTACAGGAAAAACTTTTCTTTTCATAATTTCCCCTGTAATCATTATTCTCTACCAAAAAAGAACATGGATTCTCAAATTTATATCTATTCTTTTCTTCATTGGGCATCATAAACACATTCGCCTTATTAGGATAGATGCTATTGATACTTCAGTTTCAAATGAAAAGCTTTTCTCTCTACCATTTTTTGTAAAATCAAAGTTTGTCTGTCAGAAGTAACGAACATGGATTCTAGTAAGTTTATCCATTCTTTTCTTTATTAGGCATCAAAAACACATTCTCTTCATTAGGATAATAATGTTGATGCTTTGGATTCATAAGAAAAGCTTTGCTTTCCACCAATCTCCCCAGGAACAAGGTTCATTTACCAAAAGAGATAAACATGGTCTTTCATAATTATATCCTTTCCATTCTTGATTAGGTATTGTAAACACATTCGCCTCTTTTTAATACACAATATTGATGCTTTTGTTTCATAAGAAAAAACTTGTCTTTCCATCTTTTTTTGTAGAATCAAAGTCCATATGCTAAAAGAGACAAACACGAATTATCATAGCTATATCCATTCTTTCTTTGATTGGGCATCATAAACACATTCTTCTGACTGGGATATGTAATGTTGATGATTTCCTTATGCAATAAAAGCTTTTCTTTCCACTATTTTCATTAGAATCAAAGTTCACCCACCAAAGAAGATGAACATAGAGTTTTACAATTAAATCCATTCTTTTCTTGATTAGGCACCATGAACACATTTTTCTTATTAATATACATGACGTTGATGCTTTCGTTTAACAAGAAAAGCTTTTCTTTTCACCATTCTCCTTAGAATCCTAGTTTGTCCACCAAAATAAGTGAACATGGATACTTATCATTATATCCATTACTTTCTTGACTGGGCATCATAAACATATTCTCCTTATTGGGATACAAGATATTGAAGCTATGGTTTTGTAAGAAAAGCTTTTCTTTCTACCATTTTTCGTGGAATCAAAATCGTTTGCCAGAAAAGACGAACATGGATTCTCGTAATAGACACTTTCTTGATTGGGCATCATAAACACATTTCCATCATCGGGTGTACGATACTAACTCTCTGGTTTTGCAAGAGAAGCTTTTTTCTCACCATTTTTCATAGAATCAAAATTTGTTCGCCAAAAGAGACAAACATGGATTTTCATAATTATATTCATTGTTTTTTTTATTAGGCATCATAAACACATTTTTCTCATTGGAATACATGTTATTAATGCTTTAGTTTTGTAAGAAAAACTTTTTTTTACCATTTTCTGTAGAATCAAAGTTCATTTGCCAAAACAGATGAACATGGATTCTTGTAATTATATTCATTATTTTCTTAATTGGGCATCATAACCATATTTTCCTTATTGGGGTGCATATTATTGTTGCTATGGTTTTGCAAGAAAAGCTTTTCCCTCCACCATTTTTTGTAGAGTCAAGATTCATCTGCCAAAAGAGATAAACAAGGAGTTTTGTAATTATATCCATGCTTTTCTTAGTTGGGCATCATAAACACATTTTTCTCATTGGGATACATGATAATGATGCTTTGGTTGAACAAAAAAAGCTTTTGTCTCTTCCATTTTTGTTAGAATCATAGTTTATCCACCAAAAGAGATAAACATGGATTCTTGTGATTAAATCCATGATATTGATGCTTTAGTTTCGCAAGAAAAGTTATTCTTTTCATAATTTCCCTTAGAAGTATTGTTCTTCACAAAAAAAGAAGAACATGGATTCTCAAACTTATATCCATTCTTTTCTTGATTGGGCATCATAAACACATTTTTCTTATTAGAATACACAATATTGGTACTTTGGTTTTGAATAAAAAGCTTTTCTCTCTACCATTTTTTGTAGAATCGAAGTTTGTCCACTAAAAGAAACAAACGTGGACTCTCATAAGTGTATCTATTCTTTTCTTTGTTGGCATAAAAAACACATTCTTTTCATTAGGATACATGATATTGATGCTTTGGATTCGCAAGAAAAGCTTTTCTCTCCTCCAATCTCTGTAGAAACAAGGTTTATCTACTAAAAGAAATAAACATTGATTTTCGTACTTATATCCTTTCTATTCTTGATTAGGCATCATAAACACATTTACCTCATTGGGATACACAATATTGATGCATTGGTTTCATAAGAAAACCTTTTCTTTCCACCATTTTTTGTAGAATCAATGTTCGTCTGCTAAAAAAAAGGAACATGGATTCTCATAACTATATCCATTCTTTTCTTGATTAGGCATCATAAACACATCCTTTTGATAGGGATACATAATGTTGATGATTTCCTTACATAAGAAAAGCTTTTTTTTCCACCATTTTCATTAGAATCAAAGTTCTTCCATTAAAAGAGGCAAACACAAATTTTTGTAATTAAATCCATTCCTTTCTTGATTAGGCACCATGAACACATTTTTCTTATTAATATACATGACATTGATGCTTTGGTTTAACAAGAAAAACTTTTCTTTTGTTATTCTCCTTAGAATCGTAGTTCATACGCCAAAAGAAGCAAACATGGATTCTTATCATTATGTCGATCTTTTCTTGACTGGGTATTATAAACAGATTTCCACATTGGGATACAAGATATTGATCTAATGGTTTCGTAAGATAAGCTTTTCTTTTTGCCATTTTCTTTAGAATCAAAGTTTATCTGCCAAAAAAGATGAACATAGATTCTCGTAATTATATCCATTCTTTCCATGATTGGAAATCATAAACACATTCTCCTTATTAGGCTACATGATATTGATGCTTTGGTTTCACAAGAAAAACTTTTCTTCTGGTAGAATCAAAGTTTGTCTGCCAAAAGAGACAAACATGGATACTTGTAATTATTTCCATTCTTTTCATGATTGGGTATCAAAAACACAGTGTTCTCATGATATTGATGCTTCTGCTTAATAAGAAAAGCTTTTCTTTCCACCAATCTCTGTAGAAACAAAGTTTATCTACCAACAGAGATAAACATGGATTTGCGTAACCATATCCTTTTTATTCTTGATTGGGCATCATAAATACATTCATTTCATTGGGATACATGATATTGTTGCTTTTGTTTCACAAGAAAACCTTTTCTTTCTACCATTTTCTATAAAATCAGAGTTCATTAGCTAAAAAAGATAAACATGGGTTCTCATAACTATATCCATTCTTTTCTTAATTGGGCCTCAAAAACACATTCTTCTAATTGGGATACATAATATTGATGATTTCTTTTTACAAGAAAAGCTTCTCTTTCCATCATTTGCCCTAGAATCAAAGTTCATCAACCAAAGGAGATGAACACGAAATTTTGAAATTAAATCCATTCTTGTCTTGATTAGGCACCATGAACACATTTTTCTTATTAATACACATGATGTTAATTATTTGGTTTAACAAGAAAAGCTTTTCTTTTCACTATTTTCCTTAAATTCATAGTTCATCTGCCAAAAGAGGTGAACATGGATTCTTGTCATTATATCCATTTTTTCTTGACTAGGTATTATAAACACATTCCTCTTATTGGGATACAAGATATTGATGCTATGGTTTTTGAAGAAAAGCTTTTCTTTTCTTCATTTTCCTTAGAATCAAAGTCTATCCACCAGAAAAGATGAACATGGGTTCTTGCAATTATATCCATTGTTTTCATGATTGAAAATTCTAAACACATTCTCCTTATCGAGCTACTTGACATTGATGCTTTGGTTTCACAAGAATAGATTTTCCTCTATTACAATCAAAGTTTGTTCGCCAGATGACATGAACATAGATTCTTGTAATTATTTCCATTCTTTTCATGATTGGGCATCAAAAACACATTCTTCTCATGATGTTGATGCTTTCTCTTAATAAGAATATGTTTTCTTTCCACCAATCTCTTTAAAAACAAAGTGTATCTACCAAAAGAGATAAACATGTATTTTCGTAACTATATCCTTTTTATTCTTGATTGGGAATCATAAGCAAATTCGCCTCATTGGGATACATGATATCAATGCATTAGTTTCACAAGAAAACCTTTTCTTCCACCATTTTCTGTAGAATTACTGCTCGTACTCTAAAAGAGACAAACATGGATTCTCATAACCATATCCATTCTTTTCTTGGTTAGGCGTCATAAACACGTTCTTCTGATTGGGATACATAATATTGATGATTTTCTTTTGCAAGAAAAGCTTTTCTTTCCACCATTTTCATTAGAACCAAAGTTCATCCACCAAAGGAGACAAATATGGGATTTTTTAGATTAAATCCATTCTTTTCTTGATTAGGCACCATGAACACATTTTTCTTATTAATATACTTCATGTTGATACTCTGGTTTAACAAGAAAAGCTTTTCTTTCCACTATTTTCCTTAAAATCATTGTTCGTCTGCCAAAAAAAGCGAACATGGATTATTGTCACTATATCCATTTTTTTTCTTGACTTGGCATTATAAACGCATTCTTCTCATTGGGATACAATATATTAATGATATGGTTTCATAAGAAAAAGCTTTTCTTTCTGCCATTTTCTTTAGAATCAAAGTTTATCTGCCAAAAGAGATGAACATGGATTCTCATAATTATATCCATTCTTTCCATGATTGGAAATCATAAACACATTATCCTTATTGGGTTATATGATATTGATGCTTTGGTTTATCAAGAAAAGCTTTTATTCTAGTAGAATCAAAGCCAAAAGAGACGAACATGGATTTTCATAATTATTTCTATTCTTTCATTGATTGAGCATCAAAAACACATTCTTCTCATGGTATTGATGCTTCTGCATAACAAGAAAAACTTTTTTTCCACCAATCTCTGTAGAAACAAAGTTCTTCTGGAAAAAGAGATAAACATTGATTTTTCGTAATTATATCCTTTTTATTCTGAATTGGGCATCATAAACACATTCGCCTTATTAGGCAGTGTAGACACCTTATTTTGTCCTAACCAGTTTTTGGCATCCTAGGAGCTAGGTAAAAGATGATAAAATAAAACAAATAGAAATAAAAGCTGGGGGACAACTATCAAGCACTGTGTCGCCAGGCACTATTAGGCGACATGGCATCAGGCGAAAAAAATTTTTTTGGAAGGTCTAAAATACTTATGGGCCATACTAAGGAAAATGTAAAAATGAGGCATCCAAGGCCACTTTTCATGGTGTCACCAAAGTTATTCAAATGAATACACAAATCAATTTCCCATTGTTTATGACCAAGTTGAGATAAATTGGGAAGCCATAAGTACATACAAGTTATATTGAGGCACAAGTATTGATACGAGGCCTTTATGATGCAAAAACTTGAATTTTCATATATAGTATCGATACAAATGGTTTGGTATCTATACACAAGGTGTGATATCGATACCTAGCATGTTTGCATCGATACAGACCTTGGCAGTACCTAAAGTTATGATTTTTGGCAAAATGTATCAATACACAAGCATAAGTATCGATGCAAATCCATAGATTCTCAAGACTAAAAACATTTTTTGCTCTTAGCATCGATACACAGCTTATTGTATCAATACTCAAGAGTAAAAAGTACCTTGTGTATCGATACAACATGTTTTGTATCAATACACTAAGGCATTTTTGCCTAGTTCAAGCCATTTTTTAGCCTTCAAAAGCCTAATTTAAACATGTTTTTGCACCAAGTAACTATCATAAAACATTGCAAACCTTAACTATGGGGTTCATTAATGGATTCAAACAAATTTTTGGAGCCCAAGCAATTAATAACAAAGGTCACTTGCATTAGATATATAGGTGTAAGAGGGTATGGCAGGCATAACTCTAGTTGCAGGCTTTCACAGCCTTTCTGCTTCCTTACTCAGTATGGCAAAACCAATAAGAAGAGAGTCAACTAAGCATGGCAATTGCAGATGTCCCTTGGTGTAGAAGAAAAAAAATAAAAAATGCCCTTTGCATTGTTTTCTAAATAGAGCGCTGAACATTGAATAAAAAAAGACACTACCAGTATCCCAAAAAAAAAAACTCTCTCAGCTATCAAAGAAGCTTTCCAGCAATCCTAGAAAAACTCCTCAGCTATCCCTATAAATCTTCTAGCCATTTTAGCTTCAACAACTCACCAAAACACTGTTCTATTATTTTTCACCTTCAACCAACCTCCATTCCCGTAGCTCCATGAACACCCTCACTCAACCTTTCACACAATTTCATCTAAAAACACCCTATCAGTGACCATATTACTAGAAAGCTTCTTTCTTTCACCTTTTTTTTGTTAAACAATAGCAAAAAAAGGGAAAGAATTGAGCTTAAAGTCACTACTTTAAAAAAAAAGGAAACTTCAAGCCTTTGCTGGTATATTTTACCTCATTCCATATATTTTTTATTTTGATCATCCATTTCATTTTAATGAACCCTTCATGTTACCATGACCCTCATAATACTCTCATGCATCTTTGTTACTCTGGTTATGGTAGTCTTAGGATCTTAATGACCCTCTTGACACCTTGATGTTGTTAGATATATAAACTCATAATGCTTCATTTTCATCATCATACAGCCTCTTTTCATGCATCTTTGGCTATGTTCTTTCCATATTTGCATATCCATTTCATATTTAAATGGTCACCTTAATGTGTCTTATTATGTTCACATATTTTTTTTGTGTTTTAGGGAGGTTCATGAAATAAAAATATTGTCTTGACAACTCTGACATCCACTCCTTTGTATAAACATGATTATATCATCTCCATGTACCCTATTTGTCATCTTCTTGCATCTAGGTCACCTATTTCCATGTCAAAATGTCATCTTTACTTGTTCGCATGTTTAATCCATGTTTATCTATATATTTGCTGTATTTTGTTCATGATATCTCCCTTAAAATGCTTGCTTGTCTCTTACAAACCGATTTTTAGAAAAATCCCCAAGTTAAGTTCATGCTACCTCCAATAGATGAAGAATAGCATGGACTCAATGGTTTCATTAAATTGGTCTCCCAATCTTGAGGGTAAATCAACATTTCAGCTTTAGATTTCATTGTGAAATATGTTTATTTTTCAAAAAAAAGGAAATCCTTTTTAATATTAAACCTTGATCTTGAGTCTCATGTTTATTTTGGTGACTTGGTCAATGGGTTGTTCCATCATCCTAAACTACTTCGAGATTATGGAATGAACTTGTGAAGCCCGTGTCACTTTCTGTCGTAGATGTTTGAACATCCTAGGCCCGAGTCTATCTTTGAAAAAACATGATATCGAATAATCCCCTTATTTTTTCTCTGGTAACACTATAGTCCAAACTTGAAAAATCATTTTTGAGCCACAAAATGTTTCTTTTGATTTTTCTAATATTTTCCCTTTAAAGGGCATCGAATTAGCTTTCTAACGGCATCTTGTTTGCATTCAGATCATCTTGGACGAGGGAGTTATGATTTTTTGAACTTTTGCTATCTGAAACACCTAGAACCAACATGCAACATTTTGTTTGGGCCATTTCAGCCTATCATATGATTTTTACGAAATTTCCATATATGTTTCCCAAAAAGTTCACAAAATTCCCTTTCCGGAAAAGTTATTATCCATGATCTAACGATCCTAGATAAGCTTAGAATGATTTTTTGAAATCCATCATGCCCTTTTAATTTTACATGCTGCCAGAGCTTAGACAAACCTAATTTTGAAAGTTAATTCCACCTAGAAAGTGATTTTTTAGAATTTTTTGAATATTTTTATATTAAACCTTGTCGAGTTACCTTTCTAACATACCTCATTTACCCCTGAAGCTTTCAGATGTACCTAAAAATCCAAAAATAGAGATAACATGATGTTGTCCCCTGTTTTCAACTTAATTCTTGAATCTCTTTTTATCGAGACATTCGGATGTTTTGAAATGCACCCATTTAGTCTTCCTCACAACATCAACCCCTTTTGACTCAGATCAAGATTAAAATAAAAAATTAGGATTTCATATTTAAATATTTGCTAGTGGAGATTCTCTAACTCCACAACTTAAAAGGGATACTCTAACCCCTTTTTTTACTTAAATTTTCTCCCTGTTCTTAAATATTTTCCTACTTTTAGGGATACTCCAACTGCACTACCTAGAAGGGATATGCCAACCCAATTTTTAATTTAAAAATTCAAATTTTCACTTTAATGTTAGCTATTTTCATAACTCTATTATAAGGGATACTCCAACCTTACCTTTTCGAGGGGATGCTTTAACCCAGCTTTTACCTCAAAAGCTAAAAATTTTCTCTTCGGATGCCTCAAATTGTTTTGATAAAAATTATCTTTGTTCTTCAAATTACCATCGAATCTAGACTGGTATCTAAAATTGCCATCCAGGTTATTCTTCAATAATCGAAGGCAATTATGAGATACATTTTGATCGCCCCTCTTTTTTATGTTCTTTTATTTGTATATGATATTATTATATATCTTATTTTTTGCCTAACTAACTTGTTTTCTTTTGTCGCGTTATTGTGTATTCATATTTAAAATTTGTTTTCTAATGAAATTGATGAGGCGATGTTTCATGTTGGTATCTCTCCAGTGCCTAATATGAAACATCTAATTTTTAAAATCCAATCCGAACATCGTTTTCATAAAAAAATCCCTATGTTCCTTACATCTCTGAAGCGCATAGGTGATCTAATTTTTCTTAATAAAAAACCTCGGATTCACGTTTGCCAAAACTTCATGCATTAAAAGGGATTATATCTAAGTAAAGACTAAATGGAACCGACTTAACTGAGACCAAATAAATATTGATTTGAATAAATATGGTAATATGAGAGTGAAACAAAAAGGTTTGATTGTTTCCCCGACACACACCATGTACTTGCATTTGCACTAGATTCCCACCATATACCATGGTGTGGTTAGTATCCTAATTATTAAGAGGAAATGAGCCATCCGCCTTCTTGTGTAACTCTCCACATAGGCATGCAAGACCTTCCGGGATGTTAACTACCTATGTCTCTTGTGAGTACCCTTCCACACTTGCATAGGAAAATACATCCACCAGATCAAACTCGTTTCGCCAAACCCATGATAGGCCTAGGATCAGGTTGCCTCAGCTATTTTTACCAGATGGAGGAGTGATTCAAATACCAAAATAGGCGTTAACTTAAACCCATGTAGTGAACCCTATGAGCAAAACCATGTCAAGCCATACCGGATGCTACTAGAATAACCTAAGATTAGGGTCACTCGGGGAAACATTTCTTACCTTTACTCATATATACCATTGGTTACGCGGGCGATGATAGGTGAACATTGTCACCCACGTTTGTCTTTTATTTTCATGATCATTCCTTTATGATATGCCATGACGTTCGGTGGTAAATCCTTTTTAATAAGTGGGTAAGGACAAGTGAATGCCATTACCCGTAATGCCATCTTGAAATAGTCGTATCTAACCAAGATAAGACATCATGCTGCCTGAACAATGGTTTAGCATGTGTTTAACATAGATGGTGATGGACGAACATCACCGTTTAGATGGTCGATCTTAATTATCATGAGGTGTCATGTTGTGTCGTGAAAAGGCAATTTTAATATGGACATGCTAGTTTATTTCCCATTTAATGCCTTAACCTTTATATTTATCTTGCCTACCCTAGGCATCATAATGCCGATTCTTAAGGCAAATTTTGTGATACACTCTTGCTGCTCATTTCCTTATCTTTTACCTATTATTTTATATTGGTTACTAACTCTTTCTCTTTTTTCTTTTCTTTTTCACCATGCAGCATTTCATCATAATTACTATCATTATGGGATAATTGGCTGTAATGGATCAATGTTCACTAAGAGGCATTTGTCATGGACCACTTCAGAGCCAAAGCCTTTTGAAGAAGTTCAAGCATGGTCGGAGTGCCAATAGCTTGAAGATGGAGACTTCCTTAAACCAGGGCATGTCTCAGTAGTGAATGAAAGGATCAAGATAGGATACCGTCAAAGTGATTGGCAAGATCTGAGGATCATATGGAATAATTAGGACAGTACTGAAAGGGAATCATTCATTACGAGATATCAAGATATCGCTCTTCTACGCCTAGTTTGTTTGGACATCAGTTTGTTGCAAGCAGCCTCTCAGTTTTGGAATCCAACATATCGGTGTTTCACTTTCAATCATAAAGACTTAGTCCCCATGATTGATGAATACACTACATTACTCAACATTGAAAGGGTAAAGGTCAATAAGATATATTGCAAAATATTGAATCCTCCAACCTTCAAGAAAAGATTGGCTCAAATCTTTGGGGCAACAGAGTCTTGGATTGAGAGTCATATCAAAACAAAGGGTAACAGTGAATGCATCTCATGGGCCAGTTTGAAAGAAGCAATGGTGAGTACTGTTGACATTCAAAAAATCCAAGGTATCTATGCTTTGGCAATATATGGTTTGGTTATATTCCCAAAGACATTAGGCTATGTTGAAGCTATAGTAGCAGATGTCTTTTCTTGCTTGTGCTGCAACATTAATACCATACTGGCCACCCTTGCCAAAACTATTTAAGCTCTTAATTTTTGTAAGAAAATGGGAACGGGCTGTTTCATCTAACGTGCACCACTCTTTCACATTTGGCTCATCAATCATTCTACTTCTTACCCAGCTTTAGCACTACCTCTAAGGTACTTGAGAAGGAATGGCCTCAAGACAAATCTAAAATGCAATGGGTCCAAAATTTCTTAAACCTCAAAAGGGAGGACATAACATGGAAGGCCTACTGGTTTTTCCCATAAATGGTTATTTATTGATGCAGAGATTATAGCTGTGTACCTCTTATGAGATTATGGGGAAGTACTAGCTATGCCCCTCTTTTAGTTCTTCGACAATTCTAGTGCCATCAATTCATTCCCTTCATCCAAGACTTAGAGTTGTGGGATTCCAATTTTGCTGACCCTGATTATAAGTTGAAAGTTCAGCTAGCCTTTCAAGCATGGAAACAAACTTATTGCATGGAGAGATATTGGAGAGGGAGTAGTAGGACCCCCAGATATGATGAATAGAGGATCCATCGCGTTAATGACGCCTGCCCCTATCTGGTATCAGGACAATACAAATGGCAGTTGACAAACTTTCTTCTGAAATTGAATTGTTCAAGCAAGAGTTCAAACAAGAAAAGGTAACATTTGCTAAGGAGATTGCTTGATTAAAGGAGGAAAATAGTCAATTGAAAATGGACCTCTACCTCAAGGATGGCGAGATAAGCAGGGCTGTCAATGAGAAAAAACACCTCAAAGAGGATCTCGAGAGCTTGAAAAGAAACTATGTGACTCTTAACAAAGCAAGCAAGTCTTAAAGACTTGGATAGTCATTAGTCGAGTGGAGTAGAGAAATTACTACTCTCAAGAAGGAACTACACCAATGGAGAAAAGCTGCTAGGGTTAATAGTGAAAAGCTTGTTAGAACCCAGGCTCTTGCATTAACTTATCAAAGGAGGAATGAACAATTAAAGGCCGGAGTCTGAGATTTGAGAACAAATTAGGCTGAAAATGGAGTTCTGACACCCATAATTCAAGACTTAGAGCATTCTCTTTAAGCACACCAAGACCAATTCGATGCACTAGTGAGAGCCTCTGAACAGCGGGAGTAAGAATGGCTTCAAATGGTTGATCATGCATGCCAAAACTATTAGGATTATCATCGCCATCTCACAGAATAGATCTAGGTAGCTCAGTTGGAGGTCGAGAACATGATGGATGTAGCTCGATCCCTGAAATGTGTATCTTGCCCAATGGAGCCCACAAGCAAGAGTTGTTATATTTCTTGGAACATGTAATCAAGCAATGTAACTGTGTTAGGCATTTTCAAATGTAATCACATGTAATTAAAACAATTTATTGCTTTAATGAATGATGCTATTGGTGGAGCTATCCCTTTATCTGATTATCTTTTTTGCATTTGCATAACTAACCTAATCCTTTCACGGTTTTATTCATCCATGATCGCATATTTACTCTTATTACAGCAAACATATGCATGAACATACCATAAAGGCCTAATATGAAAATAATTTAAAGTGAAGGTAATCCAAAACATGAAATCTACAGTTCGCCATTGGTACAACACTCGTAATCGTCGAAAAGCGCTGGAAAATAATCATCAGGCCTACAACAAAAGACTCAAACTCATGTACAGAAAGTCCCAACAGCATGCACTCTATAAGAATGAGGAACTTTAAGCACAGTTCACTAAGCTAGCTAAATTATGGTTTAATGCATTGAAGGAAAAAGGGCAAACGAGCACAGTCAAGATGACGAAAGAACCGGCCTACCCTAAAAGTAATTTAAATAGTGGTATTGATGCCACTAATGCTCAAGAAGGGGCACTACATAGGCAACACCCTCTAGCAACATCCCACCATCTCAGCCATTTATTTATATCAATCCTACAATAGCATCCCATTTAATTCAAGGATTTCAAGGCACGGGCTCTTCACCATCAAGGCCTATAGTCCTAGACCTTGATGATCACATAGAGTAGGAGAAAATAAAGAGGCCCTCAAAAAATGATAAGGACTTGGACAAGTATCACTCATTAGAGAAACACCATCGAGTTGTGGGAGGGAGTAACAAATTTGGAATCGTAGACACAAAGTCATTATGGCTAGCTTCAAGCCTCATCATCCCCCCCAAGTTTAAAATGCCTGATTTAAAAATACAACGGGACTAGTGACCTTACTACCTATTTTTGCATGTACTACCATGAAATGGTGGGACATGAAAAGAATGAGAAGCTACTAATCAATTGCTCTTAAAATAGTCTGGCTAGAGCAGCCCTCTGATGGTTCATAGGACTTGATTATGCAAGAATTCAAACATGGGCAGACTTGGCGTACACATTCCTTAAACAATATAAGCATGCATCTAATTGGGTTCCAAGTCATCTTTCTTTCATGAACATGGAGAAAAAAATCTTTTGACAGATTTAGATAGTATGCTCAGAGAAGGAGGGAGAAGGCAGCTAAAGTTCAACCTCCTGTAATTGAAAAAGAAATGATAGTTATGTTTGTTGGCACCTTACGAGCTCCTTACTATGAAAGGCTATTAAGAAGCGCCACAAAAAATTTTGCCAATATGGTTATATCAGGTGAAATGATTAAGAACGCCATCAAAAGTACTAGGATATCTATCAGGGAAGCATTTGGATCAATCAAAAGAATAATAAATAAGGGTAAGAAGAGGGAAGTGAATACTGTAGGTGAGAATTATGCTAGGTTTAATTAAAGTCTGTATCCAGAATAGCCTATGTACTTCCCAAGCATGTTGAATACGAGTCTTACCCCTTACTCATCAGCACCACAATCAACCCACACTACTAATTTCACTTCTACAATGAGCTTTGCACCAAATCTCATGCAAACTATGACCCAAAATACACAGTCCCATAATATGCACAATGCATGAGCTTCGAATAACCAATAAGCATTTGCTAGAAAATGAGCACTTTGAACCACTCCCTTATTCGTACAAAGAAATCTACTCTCACTTATTGGCATGCAAACTAGTGGCTGCAGTATTCACGAACCCAAGATCAACATCGTACCCAAAAGATATGATGAGAATGCTTATTGTGAATAGCATGCGAGAGCGCAAGACCACTCCATTGAGAACTACACTTCACTCAAAAGAAATGTGTAGGGCTTAATAGAAAAAGAGTGACTAAGATTGGCCCAGGTCCTGACCCAATATGGAGTGAATGTGATAATCAATGGAAAAGGCTATTGAATTAAAAGAAGTGCGGCAGAAGTCAAAACCTTGATGAGCAAGGTTTGGCAAGCTGTCGTCAAAACTAAAATAGTAACAGATATCAAAAGTTAAAGAAGAAATACCGTTGATACATCTTGCTGCTACTATAGTTGAGAATATAGCTTGCAACATTATCCATCATTCTTAGAGATGGTCCAAAGGATGATGGATCGGTCTAAAATTAAGTTATACAAGGACTGGGATAGACATGACGATCCATCTATCAATGTTATTAATTAGGAGAGACCCACCAATGGTCAGATCTGTAGTTGTCTATCTCTTATGGGCATAAAGAAAAAAGCTAATGAAAGTTTTAGGCAGTACGCTACAAGATGGATGGAGGAAGCTGCCCAGATTCATCCCTTACTGATAGAAAAAGAGATGATAGTTAGATCAATACCATGTTGCAAGCCCTTATTACGAAAAAGTAACGAGAAGCTTCCCAAAGAACTTTACAGATATGATCATACTCTGTGAGAGGATTGATGAGGCCACGATAAATGCATTAAGAAGAAAAAGTGTCTGCAAATACAAAAAGAAAAGAAATATGAAGGCTAGTAAGTAACCAAAATCCAACACTGAAGCCAATTTATCTTAAACTCGTGTTAAGTTAGACCGAAAGGACATGATCATTGAAGAAAACTGCAAGATTATGGAAAACATAAAAGAAGTTTGGATGCCAACGAATTCGGTTTTGCAAATCCTGGTGCAAGCTAAGTTACTTAATGCAACCGAAAAGACAGAGGAAAGGATTGACAACTTTTGTGACTTTCATACTATTTGCGACCATACTCTTCAAACATGCAAAGAGCTTCGCATAATGGTTCAAAGAATGATGAACGAGGGTAGCAGCAAATTCTATAATGAAAAGCAAACCCCATATACTGAGTCTGTAAATGCAACAACATCTATCAATGCACTAGAAGAAGAAGACAGCAATCTCCTTTATCGACCAAGAGCTAAAGTTGACCCCATTCAACCTCTACCAAAGATGATCATTCAACTTCCATCTCCCTTCTCGTATAAAAATGATAAGACAGTTCCTTAGAACTATGAAAGCAAAACCTTAATCATTGGAGAATCTAGCTAGAAAGCAACAATTGTTAACCTTTCATGGGTAAGTCACCTAACTCAGAGCGGTTGATATTATGCCCCAACATCATCAAAAAATAGCACTCAGTAAGAGAATGCCAATCTCATTTTTCAAGCACCAAAGTCTGCAACTAAAAACTCAAATTTGATAGCTGTTAAGGATTCAATAAGCGAGAAAGAAGCTACAAAATTCCTTAAATTCATTAAACATAGTGAATGCAGTATCATCGATCAGTTAAATAAGCAACCTGCTAAGATATCTATGTTGTCACTACTGGTGAAGAAAGAAGCTCATAGGAGTGCCCTCTTTAAGGTTCTGAATGAGGCCTATGTCTCTTCCGATATCTCTATAGGTCAGTTGGATCGCCTAGTGAATAACATCACTACCGACAATTACATATATTTTAGCAATGATGAAATTACAAGGCCCTCCATATCACCACATATTGAAAAGGCACCACGTTATCCAAAGTGCTCATTGATAACGGGTCAGCTTTAAATGTAATGCCTATGTCATGCTCAAACAAGCTCCCTGTTGACATATCTCATATCCAGAATAATCTTACTATTTTGTAAGCATTTATGGAACATGCCAGAACATTGTCGAGAATGTCACCATTCCACTCCAAATTAGCTCATGTACTTAGAAAGTTAACTTCCACATGATAGATATTGCTCTATCCTATAACTACCTATTAAGAAGGCCGTGGATTCATTTTACTAGAGTAGTGCCAACATCTTTGCACCAAAAGTTGAAATTAGTCATCGAGAATAAAGTTGTTAGTATTAGAAGAGAGGAAGATATCATTGCTGCTAACTCAACTAATGCCCTATATGGTGAACTCGATGAAAATAGCCTAGAATCCTCTTTCTAGGCCTTTGAGTTTGTCAATGCAACTTTTATCAAAGAAGGATTGCTAATAGTTCAGCCATACCTGTCAAAAAGTACTCACATGGGTTTGAAGTTGACTATCAGTAAAGGTGCTAAGGCCGAAAAGGGACTTAAAAAAATGCCTTTAAAAAATTACTAAAGCCTTAAAAGTGGTCAACGAAATCGACAAAAAGAGGGCTAGGATTCAAGCCAAATGTAAAGCAAAAAAAAAAGCAAGTTTAAAAGAACCATGAAAAAAGAATGGCTCATTTGTCAAGACGAGACATGGAGGATGAGCAAATGATATTCCCGCCATTTTGGGAAAGTTTTCACCTAGGTGGACATGTAAATACTGGCTCCGCTAGTGTCGTGCTCATATTGAACACAACATTCAAGGATATCTCTATCAATACGATTGGCAAGCTAAAGATGTAAACTACAAGTTCGAAGAATGGCCTATGCCTTCCAGGGTTTGTTCCAAGTGTTTGGATTGAGATTGAGATTCCTGTACTGTTGAAGTCTATTTCAAAGTAATGCTATTAACTAAACCTACATGCTTTCACCTAAAAGCATTGTAGGATCCTTTGTATGGGTAGCTTTTATTAAGTTTTATCAATGAAAATGACTAAGCATTTTGCATTCATTCTTCGTGTTCATAATTTTTGCCGACCTTAGACTTTTTTTCCACCTATATTGTTCTTTTCCATAGTTTAAAGTACCCTAATAAAGGTGACATGAATGTTCACACTGAAACCTTAGGAATTGATTTCGAGCAATCAATCTATGCCAGTGAGGTCAAATCTAAAGAGGACCCTGAAGAGAACCCTATACCCTTAGACCTATTAAGACTAGTTAAACAGGAAGAAAAATAAATATTAACTCATGAAGAATCCACCGAAATCATAAACCTTAGAATAGAAGAGGACCCAAAAGAAGTCAAAATCAAAACCTCCATAAAGCCATCAACTCGAGATGAACTAATAAATCTCCTTTAGGAATATCGAGATATGTTTGCTTGGTCCTGCTTGGACTAGTTACCAACATTATGGTATCTACAAAAATTGAATGCAAACTAATCCAGCAAAAGTTAAAGAGGATGAAATCAGAAATGCTTCTTAAGATCAAGGAAGAAGTTAAGAAGTAATTTGAAGCAAGATTTCTCAAGGTAGCCAAATATCCTAAATAAGTAGCCAACATAGTCCCAGTTCCTAAGAAGGACAGTAAAGTGCAAATATGTGTGGACTATAGGGACCTAAATTGAGCCAGCCTCAAGGATAATTTTATTCTGCCTTACATTGATACCTTAGTAGACAACACTGCCAAAAATGCACTATTTTCTTTCATGGATGGGTTTACGAGCTAGAATCAAATCAAAATGGCAATTGAAGACATAGAAAGGACAACTTTCGTGACCATGTGGGGAACTTTCTACAATAAAGTGATGCCTTTCAGGTTAAAAAATATCGAGGTAACTTACCAAAGGGCTATGGTAACATTGTTCCATGACCTTATGCACAAAGAAATAGATGTTTACGTGGATGACATGATCGCTAAATCACCAAAAGAGAGTGAACATGTTGCCAATCTGCGAAAACTCTTTAAAAGGCTATGCAAATACCAGCTTAAGCTAAATCCTACCAAATACACATTTGGCGTCACCTCTGGTAAATTATTAACGTTCATTATAAGCAAGAAAGGAATAGAGATGGATCTTGACAAGGTTAAGGCTATTCAAAACCTACCACCACCTCAAACTCAAAAGAAAGTAAGAAGTTTCTTGAAAAGACTGAACTACATAGCTCGATTCATATCTCAATTGATCAACAAATATGATCTAATCTTTAGCCTACTAAAAAACTAAAATCCTGGAGAATGGAATCAAGACTGCCATGAAGTTTTCGAAAAGGTCAAACATTCCCTTTCAAACCCTCTAGTACTTGTGCCACTAGTTGATAGGCTGTGTATTAAGATAATATGATGAATTAAGAAAAAAGGAATAGGCTGTCTATTACTTGAGCAAGAAGCTTATAGAATATGAAAATAATCATTTATTCATAGAGACGCTATGTTTTGCTTTAGCTTGGATGGCTTACTGTACCATACTACATGGTTAATCGCCAAGCTTGATCCGACCAAGTATTTATGCAAAGCCCTTGCCTTGTCCGAGAGATTAGCCAGATGGCAAGTTATGCTTTCTGAGTACAACATCATATATGTGAACCAGAAAGCCATTAAAGGCAGAGCAATAGCAGACTTTTTAGCAAGTCGAGCCCTAGATGACTATCAGCCTTTAAACTCTGAGTTCTTTGACAAAGACTTGATGTACATATCTGAGGCAGAGAACACTACCAAGTGTGGGTCATCATGGATGAGGTACTTTGATGGAGCTTTAAACGCATTGAAGCATGGAATTGAGGTAATTCTCATCTCACCCAAGGGAAACCATTACCCTTTCACAGCCAAATAAAACTTTGACTACACTAACAACATAGTCGATATGAGGCTTGCATCATGAGACTCTAAGCAGCCATTGAAAGGGGCATTCAAACATTACCAGCGTTTGGAGATTCAGCCCTCATCATTTACCAACTGAAAGTAGAATGGAAAACACATGATGCAAAATTGATCCATTATGGGAATCTGATATCGGAGCTCAAGAAAGAGTTTGATGATATTAGCTTTCAACATCTACCTCGAGAAGAAAACCAAATTACTGATGCCTTAGCCACTTTATCTTTCATGTTTAAAGTCAATCGAGCATCAGACATTGCTCTATCCAAATAAGTATCTACTCAACCTTGGCACATTACCAAAATATTAAAGAAAAGAAAGACGATTTGCAATGGTATCATGACATCCTTCAGTACATCAAGAATCAACAGTACTCAGAAGACGCCACCGAAGCTGATAAGAAACCATCAAACGATTAACTGCCAACTTCATTTTGGATGGTGAGATTTTGTACAAGAAGGCTGGGATCAGGTGTTACTCCGATGCATGGATGCCTCCAAAGCCAAAAGAATAATTAAAGAAGTTCATAAAGGGATTTATGGTATGCATGCTAATGGACACCGAATAGCAAGACATGTCATGCGATCAGGTTATTATTGGTTGACTCTCGAAAAGGGTTGCATTGACTATGCTCGAAAGTGTCACAAATGCCAAATCTACGCTGACAAGATCCATATCCCACTGACACCTCTAAATGTTATGATAGCTCTATAGCCCTTCTCTTTTTGGGGCATGGACATGATTAGACTAATTACCTCTAAGGCTTCTAATGTGCATTGCTTCATTTTAGTTGTAATTGATTGCTTCACCAAATGAGTAAGGTAGCTTCTTATGCCAATGTTACCAAATTGTCGTGTACAAATTTGTGAAATGGGACATTATCTATAGATATGGTCTTCCTAAACAAATCATCACTGACAATGCATGCAATTTGAAAAACAAGATAATACAAGCAGTCTACTTTTAGTTTAAGATTCAGCATCGAAACTCCATCCTATATTGTTCAAAGATGAAAGTAGCAATAGAAGTGGCCAACAAGAATATCAAGAAGATAATTGAAAAGATGGCTGAGACGTACAAGGATTGGCATGAGAAGTTGCCTTTTGTATTGCACGCCTATTGTACAGCAGTATGAACTTCCATGAGTGCCACCTCATTCTCTTTAGTCTATGACATAGAGGTTGTCTTGCCAATTAAAGTTGAAATCCCTTCACTTAGAGTCCTAACGGAATCACAACTTGAAGAGGCTGAATAGGTTAAATCTCATCGAAGAAAAAAGAATCGAAGCCATCTATCATGGGCAGATGTATCAAAAGCACATGATGAGAGCCCATGACAAGAAGGTCCATCATCATCATTCCGAGAAGGTGACCTAGTGCTCAAAAAATTCTCTCGATACATAAAGATACTAGTGAAAAATAAACCCCAAATTGGGAAGGGCCACACATGGTGAAATGCGTATTCTTTGGAGGAGCTCTAATCTTAATCAAGATAGATGGCAGTGACCTACCTAACCCCGTACATTTTAATTCTATTAAGAAGTACTATGCCTAAAAGAACATTAGGATAAAAACCCAAAAAAGGCATCCTATTAGTCCTTCGCTTACCACTCATAAACAAATCCAAAAAAAATAACAAAATAAAATAAAAAATAATACAAAGAAAAAAGAAAACTAGCTTAAGCTGAAAACTCGGGAATGCAGCTTAAGTGATTAGACCTCCTCATTCAAACAAAGCCAAGCCCAAACCATCGTTAGCCTAAAACCAATCTTTTCCATATTCATAACTCTAGCAAGACACCAAGTCATAACCTAAAGCATCTGTTCTGTGTTGACCAACACCACCAAAACCTTATCCATACCTGCACCTAAAAAATAAGAATCACCTAACTTTGAAGCCCCATTCCATCATGGGGCAATCGAAGGAATCTTCTTATGAGTCAACCAACTCCAATAGGTTTAATTGCTCGAGAGAAAGGCAGTCAGTGAAGAATTCATGTCATTAGCGTCAGAGCCAATCGACCAAGAAGACTTTTCATATCTTTTTTGTATTTCAGAACCTTCCACAATCTTATAAGTTTGTCATAAATTGTGCCTTCTTTCTTTGAATAAAAATATTACTTGATTTCTCACATAATCTTTTCATAGCACTGTATTTCATGTTGTATCATGTTTATCATTTAATTGATAATGCTTGATAAACAAAAAAAAATGATAATAAAATTTCCTAGCATTACTTTAAAAGATAAAACTTTGCAAAAACTTTGTTTCATGTTTAAACACCAAGAATGAACTCTTGGGGCCATAATCGGTCTTGCCTTGAGACTCCACATCTAGAGAATATGCCAAAAACCTTCTCAGTAAGTGGTCATGGACCTCATGTGCCTTCAAAGAAGGGACGACCTTAACATTTAAAACCTTTGAAAATCTAGAGCAAGATTAACAAACCCTAGGCAAAATGCCACATCACTAAAATCGAAGAAAGCCCAAAACTAGCCATTGGATTAGGCCTTTAAATTTATCACCCTTGCATCAATTAGGTAGGCATTTGCATCTTCAGGCATTATTCAACATTTAACATCTTATAGGTATCAGCTCTTGTACAGAGAAGTCAAATTTATAAGAAACCTAAGGTACTATTTTTTGATTTCAAAAAACTACAAAAGGCTAAAGTAAGTACTTTTGACCTTATATGCTCATTGAAAATCACCCAAGAAGGGCATTTAAACTCATTTCCTTCTAGTCCTCAAACAGCAAGATGTTTATCAAAGCCCACACAAGCTGGCGGTAACTACCTACCTCAATCCTCAAAGAGTAGGATGCTTTTTTACCAGAAAGCTCACATAAGCTAGTGGTAACTACCTTCTTCAATCCTTTAAGATCATGATGCTTTCCTACCACAAAGCCTACCAATCTCAGTCCTCAAAGAGCAGGATGCTTCCCTACCTCAAGCCTACACAAGCTGGTGGCAACTACCTACCTTAGTCTTCAAAGAGTAGGATGCTTATCAAAGCCCACACAAGCTGGTGATACCATGTAACCCACCTCAGTCCTCAAAGAGCGGGACGTTTACTTACCTTAACGCCCACACAAGCTGATGGCACCTATTTACCTTAGTCCACAAAGAGGTAGACATCTTTCTTCACTTACCTTAAAGCCCATACAAGCTAGTGGCACTTGTCTACCTTAGTTCAGAAAAGCTAGACATCTTTCTTTACCTAAATCAAAGCCCACATAAGTTGATGGCACCTGTTAGGAAAAAAAACAAAAACAACCTAGTAGAGAGGTCAAACCCTACAAAACTCATCAAAATATTCTTTTTTATAAGTTGTTTAACCCATCTCAATATGATACTAAATAACTCTTCATTTCTCAGTAGGCACACAAATCCATCATCTCATCCAAATAAAATGGTGTCTATTTATCTTTGTCCTGTTCCTAATACTTAGCAACAGCCAAATAGGGGCAGCTGTAAATACCTTATTTTGTCTAGACTCATTTTTGGCATCCTAAGAGTTAAATAAAAGATGATAAAATCAAAAAAATAAAAATAAAAGCTGGCATATGACTATCGGGTGCCATGTCGGCAAGCATTATTAGGATACACGGTGCCAGTTAAAAAAAATTTTGGGAAAGTCTAAAATGTCTATGGGCTGTATTAAAGAAAATGTAAAAACGAAGCATCAAAGGCCACTTTTCATGGTGTCACCAAGGTTATTCAAATGAATACACAAATCAATTTCCCATTGTTCATGACCAAGTTGAGGTAAATCGGGAAGCCATAAGTTCTTGTAATTATATCATAAACACCTTCTCCTCATTGGGATACATGACATTGATGCTTTGATTTCACAAGAAAAGCTTTTTTTCCCCTATTTTTAATAGAATCAAAGCTTTTTTGCCAAAAAAGACAAACATGGGTTTTATTACTATATCCATTTTTTTCACGGTTAGGCATCATAAACATATTGGGACAAATGACATTGCTGCTTTTGTTTTGCAAGAACAGTTTTTCGTTCCACCATTTTTCATAAAATCAAAGTTCGACAGCCAAAGGAGATGAAGATGGATTTTCGTAACTGTATCCATTCTTTTCTTGATTGGGCATCATAAACACATTCGCCGTATTGGGATACATGATATCACGCTTTGTTTTAATAAGAAAAGCTTTTCTTTTCACCATTTTCCTTGGAATTATAATTCATCCACTAAAAAAGATGGACATGGATTCTCTTAATTATTTCCATTCTTTTCTTGATCGGGCATCGTAAACACATTCTCCTCATTGGGATACATGATATTAATACTTTGGTTTTGTTGAAAAAGCTTTTCTTTTTACCATTTTTCATGAAATCAAAGTTCATTCGCAAAAAGTGACAAACATGGATTCTCATCATTATATCCATTTTTTCTTGATTAGGCATCATAAACACATTCCCTTTATTAGGATAAATAATTTTAATGCTTTGGTTTAACAAGAAAAGCTTTCTTTCTACCTTTTTCCTTAGAATCATAGTTTGTACACCAAAAAAAATGAACATAGATTCTCGTAATTGTATGCATCTTTTCCTGATTAGGCATCATAAATACATTCTCCTCTTTGGAATACATGATATTGATGCTTTGGTTTCCTAGAAAAAGCTTTTATTTCTACCATTTTCTATAGAATCAAAGTCCGTTCGCCAAAAGAGACAAATATGGATTCTTATAATTATATCCATTCTTTTTATGATTAGGCATCATAAATGCATTTTTTGCATTGGAATACGTAATATTGATGCCTTGGTTTCATAAGAAAGGCTTTTATTTCTATGATTTTTTCTAGAATCAAAGGTCGTCTACGAAAAAAGACAAACGTGGGTTCTCATAATTATATCCATTCTTTTCTTGAATCGAATACATGATATTGATACTTTAGTTTCACAAGCAAAGCTTTAGTTTTAATTATTTTTCATAGAATTAAATTTCATCCACTAAAAGAAACAAACATGGATTCTCATAATTATATCCATTCTTTTCTTGATTGGGCATCATAAATGCATTCTCCTCATTCGGATACACATAATGATTCTTTTGTTTCGTACAAAAAGCTTTTCTTTCCCTATTTTTTCTTACAAAATCAAAGTTCATCTGCCTAAGGAGACAAACATGGATTCTCATAATTATATCCATGTTTTCTTAATTGGGCATCATAAACAGATTCTTCTCATTAAGATGCATGATATTGGTACTTCGACTTCATAAGAAAAGTTTTTCTTTCTACCATTATTTTTAGAAACAAGGTTTATCCAGTAAAATAAATAACCATAGATTTTTGTAATTATATCCATTCTTTTCTTGATTAGGCATTATAAACACATTCTCTTCATTAGGATAGATGATATTGATGCTTTGGTTTAAAAAAAAAAGCTTTTCTTTCCACCATTTCCCTTAGAATCATAGTTCATCTACCAAAAAAGATGAACTTTGATTCTCATAATTTTATCTATCTTTTTCATGACTAGGCATCATAAACACCTTCTCCTCATTAGGATACCTGACATTGATGCTTTGATTTTACAAGAAAAGCTTTTCTTTTCCCCTATTTTTAATAGAATCAAAGCTTTTTGGCCAAAAAAGACAAACATGGGTTCTCATTACTATATCCATTTTTATCATGGTTAGGCATCATAAACATATTGGGACAAATGACATTGCTGCTTTTGTTTTGCAAGAATAATTTTTCATTCCACCATTTTTCATAAAATTAAAGTTCGACAGCCAAAGGAGATGAACATGGATTTTCATAACTATATCCATTCTTTTCTTGATTGGGTATCATAAACACATTCGCCGTATTGGGATACATGATATCACGCTTTGTTTTAATAAGAAAAGCTTTTCTTTTCACCATTTTCCTTGGAATTATAATTCATCCACTAAAAAAGATGGACATGGATTCTCTTAATTATACCCATTCTTTTCTTGATCCGGCATCATAAACACATTTTCCTCATTAGGATACATGATATTAATGCTTTGGTTTTGTAGAAAAAGCTTTTCTTTCTACCATTTTTCATGGAATCAAAGTTTATCCGCCAAAAGTGACAAACATGGATTCTCGTCATTATATCCATTTTTTCTTGATTAGGCATCATAAACACATTCTCTTTATTAGGATAAATGATTTTAATGCTTTGGTTTAACAAGAAAAGCTTTTTTTCTACCTTTTTCCTTAGAATCATAGTTTGTATACCAAAAAAAACGAACATAGATTCTCGTAATTGTATCCATCTTTTCCTGATTAGGCATCATAAATACATTTTCCTCTTTGGGATACACGATATTGATGCTTTGGTTTCCTAGGAAAAACTTCTATTTCTACCATTTTCTATAGAATCAAAGTCCATTCGCCAAAAGAGATGAACATGCATTCTTATAATTATATCCATGCTTTTCATGATTGGGCATCATAAACACATTTTCCACATTAGAATATGTAATATTGATGCTTTGGTTTTGTAAGAAAGGCTTTTGTTTCTATGATTTTTTGTAGAATCAAAGGTCATCTGCCAAAAAAGACAAACAAGGGTTCTCATAATTATATCCATTCTTTTCTTGAATCGGATACATGATATTGATACTTTGGTTTTACAAGCAAAGCTTTAGTTTTAATTATTTTTCATAGAATTAAATTTCATCTGCCAAAAGAAACAAACATGGATTCTCATAATTATATTCATTCTTTTCTTGATTGGGCATCATAAATGCATTATCCTCATTCAGATACACGTATTGATTCTTTTGTTTAGTACAAAAAGCATTTCTTTCTCCTTTTTTACTTATAGAATTAAAGTTCATCTGCCTAAGGAGATAAACATGGATTCTCATAATTATATCCATTTTTTCTTAATTGGGCATCATAAACACATTCTTCTCATTAAGATGCATGATATTGGTACTTCGGCTTCAAAGAAAAGCTTTCTTTTTACCGTTATTTTTAGAAACAAGGCTCATACACCAAAATAAATGAACATAGATTTTTGTAATTATATCCATTCTTTTCTTGATTAGGCATTATAACCACATTCACCTCATAGGATACATGATATTGATGCTTTGGTTTAACAAAAAAGCTTTTCTTTCCACTATTTCCCTTAGTATTATTGTTCGTCTGCCAAAAGAGATGAACTTTGATTCTCATAATTTTATCCATCCTTTTCATGATTAGGCATCATAAACATCTTCTTCTCATTGGGATACATGACATTAATGCTTTGGTTTCACAAGAAAAACTTTTATTTCCCCCTATTTTTCATAGAATCAAAGCTCTTTCACCAAAAAAGATGAACATGGATTCTTAATACTATATCCATTTTTTTTCTTGGTTAGGCATCATAAACATATTCTCCTCACTGGGATAAATGATAGTGGTGCTTTTGTTTTGCAAGAATAGTTTTTCATTCCATTAGTTTTCATAAAATCAAAGTTCGATAGCCAAAAGAGATAAACATGGATTTTCGTAACTATATCCATTCTTTTTCTTGATTGGGCATCATAAGTATTGGGATACATGATATCACACTTTCTTTTAACAAGAAAAGCTTTTCTTTCCTCCATTTTTCTTGGAATTATAATTCATCTCCTAAGAAAATGGACATGGATTCTCGTAATTTATCCATTATTTTCTTGATTGGGCATTATAAACACATTCTCCTCATTGGGATACATGATATTGATGCTTTGGTTTCATAGAAAAAGCTTTTCTTTCTACCATTTTCCATAGAATCAAAATTCATTTGCTAAAAAAGATGAACATAGATTCTCGTAATTGTATCCGTTCATTTTTTGATTAGGCATTATAACCACATTCTTCTCATTAGGATACATGTTATCTACGCTTTGGTTTCACAAGAAAAGTTCTTTCCCCTATTTTTTTAAAAATTAAAATCCATCTACCAAAGGAGAGGAGCAAGGATTTTTGTCATTCTATCCATTCTTTTCTTGATTGGGCATCATAAAAAGATTCTTTGCATTGGATACATGATATTGATGCTTTAGTTTAACAGGAAAAGCTTTTCTTTCCACCATTTTCCTTGGAATTGTAGTTCATCCACCATAAGAGATGAATATGGATTCTCATAATTATATCCACTTCATTCTTGGTTGGGCATTATAAGCACATTCTCCTCATTGGCATACATCATATTCACACTTTGGTTTCACAAGGAAAGCTTTTTCTTTCCACTATTTTTTGCAAAATCAAAGTTTATCTGCCAAAAGAGATGAACATGGATTTTCATAATTGTATCCATTCTTTTCTTAATTGAGCATCATAAAAACATTCTCCCCATTAGGATACATGATATTGATGCTTTGGATTAACAAGAAAAACTTTTCTATCCACCATTTTCCTTAGAATCATAGTTTGTTTGCCAAAAGTGATGAACATGGATTCTCATAATTACATCCATTATTTTCTTGATTGGGCATCATAAACACGTTCTTTTTTTTTTTGGGATACATGATATTGATGCTTTGATTTCATAAGAAAAGTTTTCTTTAAACCATTTTGTTTTAGAATCAAAGTTCATCTACCAAAAGAGATGGACATGGATTTATTTAATTATATCCATTCTTTTCTTGATTAGGCATCATAAACACATTCTCCTTATTAGGATACATTTAGCTTAACAAGAAAAGTTTTTCTTTCTGTCATTTTCCTTAGAATCACAATTTGTCTGCTAAAAGAAATAAACATGGATTCTTGTAGTTGTATCCATTCTTTTCTTAATTAGGCATCATAAACATATTCTCCTCTTTCGGATACATGATAATGACCTTTTGGTTACGTAGGAAAAGCTTTTCTTTCTACCATGTTTTATAGAATCAAAGTTCATCTGCCAAAAGAGATGAACATAGATTCTCACAATTATATCCATTCTTTTCATGATTGGGCATCATAAACACATCATTCTTATTGGGATACATGATATTAATGCTTTAGTTCCGTAAGAAAAGCTTTTTTCTATGATTTTTCATAGAATCAAAGGTCATCCGTCAAAAGAGACGAACATGGGTTCTCATAATTATATCCATCCTTTTCTTGAATGGGATACACGATATTAATGCTTTAGTTTCGCAAACAAAGCTTTCTTTCTTTTTATTTTTCCTAAATCACAGTTTATCTGCCAAAAGAGAGAAACATGGATTGTCATAATTATTTGCATTCTTTTCTTCATTTTGACATCATAAATACATTTTCCTCATTGATATACATGATATTGATTTCACAAGAAAAGCTTTTTTTTCCTTTTTTTTCATAGAATCAATGTTCTTCTACCAAAAGAGATAAACATGGATTCCCATAATTATATCCATTTTTTCTTGATTAGGCATCATAAACACATTCTTCTCATTAGGATACATTATATTGATACTTTGGTTCTGTAAGAAAGCCTTTTTTCTACCATTTTTTGAAGAAACAAAGTTTATCCTTCAAAAAAGACAAACATAGATTTTCATAATTATATTAATTCTTTTCTTGATTGGGCATCATAACCATACTGTCCTTATTAGGATACATGATATTAATGCTTTAGTTTCGCAAACAAAGCTTTCTTTCTTTTTATTTTTCCTAAATCACAGTTTATCTGCCAAAAGAGAGAAACATGGATTGTCATAATTATTTGCATTCTTTTCTTCATTTTGACATCATAAATACATTTTCCTCATTGATATACATGATATTGATTTCACAAGAAAAGCTTTTTTTTCCTTTTTTTTCATAGAATCAATGTTCTTCTACCAAAAGAGATAAACATGGATTCCCATAATTATATCCATTTTTTCTTGATTAGGCATCATAAACACATTCTTCTCATTAGGATACATTATATTGATACTTTGGTTCTGTAAGAAAGCCTTTTTTCTACCATTTTTTGAAGAAACAAAGTTTATCCTTCAAAAAAGACAAACATAGATTTTCATAATTATATTAATTCTTTTCTTGATTGGGCATCATAACCATACTGTCCTTATTAGGATACATGATATTAATGCTTTGGTTTAACAAGAAAAGTTTTTGTTCCCACCATTTCCCTTAAAATCATAGTTTGTCTGCTGACAGAAATGAACATGGATTCTTATAATTTTATCTATCCTTTTCATGATTAGGCATCATAAACACATTCTCCTTATTAGGATACATGGCATTGATAATTTTATTTCGCAATAAAAGCTTTTCTTTCCCCTATTTTCCATAGAATTGAAGTTGTTCTATCGAAAAAGATGAACTTAAGTATTATAAACACATTCTCCTCATTGAGATAAATGATATTGGTGCTTTTATTTTCCAAGAACAGCTTTTCTTTCCATCATTTTTTGTAAAATCAAAGTTCAACAGCTAAAGGAGATGAACATGGATTTTCGTAACTATATCCATTATTTTCTTGATTGGGCATCATCAACACATTCTCTGTATTGGGATACATGACATCAATGCTTTGTTTTAACAAGAAAAGTTTTTCTTTCCACCATTTTCCTTGGAATTATTATTCATCTACCAAAAGAGACAAAGATGGATTCTTGTAATTATATCCATTATTTTCTTAACCAAACATCAAAAACACATTTTTCTCACTGGGATCGATGACATTGATACTTTGGTTTTATAGGAAAAGCTTTTCTTTCTACCATTTTTCATATAATCAAAATTCATCTGCTAAAAGAGATGAACATGGATTCTCGTAATTATATTCATTCTTTTCTTGATTAGGCATCATAACCATATTCTCCTCATTAGGATGCATGTTATTAACACTTTGGTTTCACAAGAAAAGCTTTTCTTTTCCTTATTTTTGTAGAATCAAAATTCATCTGCCAAAAAAGATAATCAAGGATTTTTAAGGTTCTATCCATTCTTTTCTTGATTGGGTATCATAAACACATTCTCTGTATTGGGAGACATGATATTGATGCTTTGGTTTAACAAGAGAAACTATTCTTTCCATTATTTTCCTTAGAATCATAATTTGTCCACAAAAAGAGACAAACATGGATTCTTGTAATTAATCCATTCCTTTCTTGAAAGGGCATTATAAACACATTTTTCCTGTTAGCATACATGACATTTATGTTTTGGTTTCGCATGGAAAACTTTTTTCCACCAGTTTCTACGGAATCAAAGTTCATGAGCCAAAAGAGACGAACATAGATTTTCTTAATTATATCCATTTTTTCTTAATTGGGCATCATAAACACATTTTTCTCATTGTAATACATGATATTGATGATTTGGATTAATAGGAAAAGCTTTTCTATCCAGCATTTTCCTTATAATCATAGCTCATCTACAAAAATAGATGAACATGGCTTTTCTTAATTACATCCATTCTTTTCTTGAATGGGCATCATAAACACATTTTCCTCTTTGGGATAAATGATACTAATGCTTTAGTTTTTCACAAGAAAAGCTATTCTTTAAATCATTTTTTGTAAAATCAAAGTTTATTTAGATTTTTATAATTATATCCATTCTTTTTCTTAATTAAGCATCATAAATATATTCTTTTTATTAGGATACATGATTTTAGTCCTTTGGTTTAACAAGAAAAGCTTTATTTTTTGCCTTTTTGCTTAGATTCATAGTTTGTCTACCAAAAGAAATGAACATGGATTCTCATAATTGTATTCATTCTTTTCTTGATTTGGCATCATAAACACATTATTCTTATCAGGATACATGAGATTGGCACTTTGGTTTTGTAAGAAAAGCTTCTCTTTCTACCATTTTTTGTAGAATCAAAGTTTGTTCGGCAAAAAGACGAACATGGATTCTCGTAATTATATCCATTCTTTTCATGATTGAGTATCATAAACACATTCCACGCATTGGAATAGGCAATATTAATGCTTTAGTTTCATAAGAAAGGCTTTTGTTTTTATGATTTTTTTTAGAATCAAAAGTCATCTACCAAAAACGATGAACATGGGTTCATGTAATTATATCCATTCTTTTCTTGAATGGGATACACTATATGGATGCTTTAGTTTCAAAAGTAAAGCTTTTCTTCTTATTATTTTTCATAGAATCAAAGTTCATCTGCCAAAAGAAACAAACATGGATTCTCATTATTATATCCATTATTTTCTTGATTGGGCATCATAAACACATTCCCTTCACTGGGATACACGATACTGATGCTTTTGTTTTGTAAGAAAAGCTTTTCTTTCCTTTTTTTTCTAATAGAATCAAAGTTTATCTGCCAAAAGAGACAAACATGAATTCTCATAATTATATCCATTTTTTTCTTAATTGGGCATCATAAACAAATTATTCTCATTACGATACATAATACTGTTACTTTGGCTTTGTAAGAAAAACTTTTCTTTCTACTATTTTTATAGAAACAAGGTTCATTCGCCAAAATAAATGAATATAGATTTTTGTAATTATATCCATTCTTTTCTTGATTGGGCATCATAAACACATTCTCCTCATTAGGATTCATGATATTGATACTTTAGTTTAACAAGAAAAGCTTTTCTTTCCATAAATTTCCCTTAGAATCATATTTCATCTGCCACAAGAGGCGAACATGGATTCTTATAATTTTATGCATCCTTTTCATGATAAGGCATCATAAACACATCTCGTCATTGGGATACATAACATTGATGCTTTGGTTTCACAAGAAAAGCTTTTCTTTCCCTCTATTTTCCATAGAATCAAAACTTTACTGCCAAAAAAGATGAACATGGATTCCCATTACTTTATCCAATTTTTTCATGGTTGGGCATCATAAACACATTCTCCTCATTGGGATAAATGATATTGGTGCTTTTGTTTTGCAAGAACAACTTCTTTTTTCACCATTTTTCATAAAATCAAAGTTTGACAGCCAAAAGAGATCAACATGGATTTTCGTAACTATATCCATTTTTTTCTTGATTGGGCATCATAAACACATCTGCCGCATTGGGATACATGATATCATGCTTTGTTTTAACAAGAAAAGCTTTTCTTTCCATCATTTTCCTTGGAATTATAATTCATCCACCAAAAAAGATAGACATGGATTCTCATAATTATATCCATTCTTTTCTTGATCAGGCATCATAAACACATTCTCCTCATTGGGATACATGATATTGATGCTTTGGTTTTGTAGAAAAAGCTTTTCTTTTTACCATTTTCTATAGAATCAAAATTCATCACCAAAAGATACAAACATGGATTCTCGTAATTGTATCCACTCTTTTCTCGATTGGGCATCATAACCACATTCATCTCATTGGGATACACGTTATTGACGCTTTGTTTTTGCAAGAAAAGCTTTACTTTGCCCTATTTTCTTTAAAATCAAAATTCATCTACCAAAAGAGATGAGCAAGGACTTTCGTGATTCTATCCATTCTTTTCTTGATTCGACATCATGAAAACATTCCTTGCATTAGGATGCATGATATTGATGCTTTCGTTTAACAAGAAATGCTTTTCTTTCCCCTATTTTTCTTAGAATTATAGTTCATCCACCAAAAGTGATAAACATGGGTTCGCATAATTATATTCATTTCATTCTTGATTGGGCGTTATAAACACATTTTTCTCATTGGCATACATCTTTCATGCTTTAGTTTCGCAAGGAAAGCTTTTCTTTCCACCCTTTTTCATAGAATCAAAATTTGTCAGTCGAAAAAGATGAACAGGGATTTTCGTAATTATATCCATTCTTTTCTTGATTGGGCATCATAAACACATTCTCCTTACTAGGATACATGATATTAAAGCTTTTGATTAAAAGAAAAAGCTTTTTTATCCACCATTTTTCTTAGAATCAAAGTTTGTCTACCAAAACTGACAAACATGGATTCTCATAATTACATCCATTCTTTTCTTGATTGGGCATCGTAAATACATTCTTCTTTTTGGGATACATGATATTGATGCTTTTATTTCATAAGAAAAGCTTTCTTTAGACCACTTTTTGTAGAATCAAATTCATTTTCCAAAGAAATGAATATGTATTTTCATAATTATATCCATTTTTTTCTTGATTGGGCATCATAAACATATTCCCCTTATTAGGATACATGACTTTAGTGTTTTGGCTTAATAAGAAAAGCTCTTCTTTCTTCTTTTTTCCTTAGAATCATAGTTTGTCTGCCAAAAAAAATGACCATGGATTCTCATAATTATATCTATTATTTTCTTCATTGGGCATCATAAATGCATTCTCCTCTTTGAGATAGACGATATTGATGCTTTAGTTTCATAAAAAAGGCTTTTCTTTCTACTATTTTTCGTAGAATAAAAGTTCATCCACCATAAGAGATAAACATGGACTCTCACAATTATGTCCATTCTTTTTATGATTGGGCATTATAAACACATTCCCTTATTAGGATACACAATATTGATGCTTTTATTCCATAAAAAAAGCTTTTCATTCTACCATTTTCGTAAAATCAAAAGTCGTCTGCTAAATAAAAAGAACATGGGTTCTCGTAATTATATCCATTCTTTCATTGAATGAGATACAATATATTGATGCTTTGGTTTCACAAGCAAAGCTTTTCTTCTCATTATTTATCATAAAATCAAAGTTCATCTACCAAAAAAGACAAACATGGATTCTCGTAATTATCTCTATTCCTTTCTTGATGAGGCACCATAAACACATTCTGCTAATTGGGATGCACAATATTGATGCTTTGGTTCCGTAAGAAAAGCTTTTCTTTCTACCATTTTTTGTAGAATCAAATGTTATCTATGTAAACACCTCATTTTATTCAGGCCAGTTTCTAGCATCTTAGAAGTAAGTAAAAGATGATAAAATCAAAAAAAATAAAAATAAAAGCTGGGGGATGATTGTCGAGTGCCGTGTCGATACCTAGCATGTTTGTCCTGATACAAGCCTTGGTAGTAGCTAAATTGTGATTTTTAGTGAAATGTATCGATACATAAGCATCAGTATCAATACAAGTCCATCGAGTATCGATACAGGCCTCTAAGTCTTGAGACTAGAAATAATTTTTGCTTTTAGTATCAATACACAGCTCCTTGTATCGATACTCAGGGGTAAAGTTTACCTTATGTATCGATACAATAAGGCATTTTGCCTTGCTCAGACCATTTTTCAACCTTCGAAAATTATATTCAAACATGTTTTTGGGCACCAAAAAACTATCATAAAACATTGCAAACCTTGGCTTTGGGCCTATGATCGAATTTAAACAAATTTTAGAGCCCAAACAACCAATGACAAAGGTCACTTTCACAAGCTATATGGTTGTAAGAGGGTGGTTGGCATATCATCAAGTGGAGCATGTTGCAGCCTTTCTACTCTCTTTCTCAGCATGACAAAACCAATGAAAAGAAAACCAGCTGAGCATGGTAGTTGGAGATGTTCCTTGGTCCAGGAGAAAAAAGTCAAAAATGCCCTTGCCTTGTCTCTTAAAGGCATTGGCTGAGCATTAGATTAAAAAGAGGACTCTCTCCCATCTGAAGAAAAAAAGACTCTTTCCTATAAAAAAACTCTCAATGATCAAAGAAGCTCTCCGATAATCCCAGAAAACTCTTTCCATCTCCACAAATCCTCTATTAACTCTAGCTCCAACAACTCGCCAAAATATTGTTCTATTGCCTTTTACCCTCAACTAACCTCCATTCTCGTAGCTCCCCAAAACCACCACTAGAACACCTTCAAAAACTCAACCTTTCACACACTTTTATCCGCAAAACACCCCATTAGTAACCATATTACCAAAAAGCTTCTTCCTTTCACCATTTTCTTGCTAAGCAATAGCAAAAAAAAGGGAAGAAACTGAGCTTGAAGTCAGTGCCTTAAAAAAGGAAAAAACTTCAAGCTTTTATTGGTATTTTTTTTTAGCTTGTTCCATATATTTTTTGTTTTGATCATCCATTTCATTTTGGTGAGCCTTTCATGTTGCCATGACCCTTCTAATACTCTCATGCATCTTTGTTCCCTTGGTTGTGGTAGTCCTAGGATCTTGATAAACCTATTGACACCTTGATGTTTTTAGATATATAAACTCACCATGCTTCATTTTCATCATCATACAGCCTCATTCATGCATCTTTTTCCATGTTTCTTTCATATTCACAAATCCATTTCATATTTAAATGGTCACTTTAATGTGTCTTAGGTATGTTTAAATATTTTTCTTATGTTTTAAAAAGGCTCATGACATAAAAATGTTGTTTTGATAATTTCAACATCCACTCCTTTGTGTAAACATGTTTATATCATCTCTATGCACCTTATTCGTCATCTTCTTGCATCTATGTAACCTATTTCCAAGTCAAAATGTCATTTTTGCATGTTTGCATGTTTAATCCATGTTTATCCTTGTATGGGCTATATTTTGTTCATGATATCTCCATTAAAACGCTTGCTTGTATTTTACAAATTGATTGTTTCCCTAAGTTAAGTTCATGTTACCTTTAATAGGCACCCTATTCGTCATCTTCTTGCATCTATGTAACCTATTTCCATGTCAAAATGTCATTTTTGCATGTTTGCATGTTTAATCCATGTTTATCCTTGTATGGGCTATATTTTATTCATGATATCTCCATTAAAATGCTTGCTTGTATTTTACAAATTGATTGTTTCCCTAAGTTAAGTTCATGTTACCTTTAATAGATGAAGAATAGCATGGACTTAATGTTTTCATCAATTGGCCTCCTAACCTCTGGGGCAAATCAACATTTCAGCTCTAGATTCATGGTGAAATAAGTTCATATTTAAAAAAAAAAAAAAAGAAAACAAATCTTTTTAGTGTTAATCCTTGATCTTGAGTCTCATGTTCCTTTTTGTGACATGGTTAAAGGGTTGTTGCACCATCCCAAACTACTTCGAGATCATGGAATAAACTTGTGAAGCCTGTGTTATTTCCTGTCGTGGTCGTTTGAATGTCCTAAACCTGTGCTTATCTTTAAAAGAACCAAAATATCGAATAATCCCCCTATTTTTGCTCTGGCACCACTGTAGTCTGAACTTGAAAAATCATTTTCAAACCATAAAATATTTCTTTTCATTTTTCTAATTTTTTCTTTATAGGGCATTGAATTACCTTTCTAAATGTGTCTTATTTGCCTCAGATCATCCCAAAAGATAGAGTTATGATTTTTTGAACCTTTGCTATCAAAACCCCTAAAACCAGCTTGCAACATTCTATTTGGGCCATTACGGCCCATCATATGATTTTTCAAAATTTCCAAATTTTGTTTCCAAAAAGTTAACAAAATTCCCTTTCTGGAAAGGTATTATTTACGATCTAACAATCTTGGATAAGCGTAGAATGATTTTCAAAATCTATCATGCCCTTTTGATTGTACATGCTGCCAGTGCTTAGACGAACCTAAATTCAAAAATTAATTCCGCCTAGAAAAGGATTTTCTAGAATTTTTGAAATACTTTTATATTAAACCTTGTTGAGTTACCTTTTCAATGGTACCTCATTTACCCCGGAAGCTTTCAGGCGCACCTAAAAAAATGCGGGAATAGAGGGGACATAATGCTATCCCCTATTTTCAACCTAATTTTTGAATCTCCTTTTATCTAGGCATTCGAACATCTCAAAATGCATCCGGTTGATTTCCCCATGACATCAGCCCTTTTGACTTGGATTAAGGTTAAAATACAAAAAAAGTAGGATTTCATATTAAAATTTTTCTCTAGTGGAGGTACCCAAACTTCATTACTCCAAAGGGGATACTCAAACCCCCTTTTTAATTACAAAATTCAAATTTTCTCTTTGTTCCTAAATGTTTTCCTATCTTTGGGGATACTTCAACCCCACTACTCAAAAGAGATATTCCAACCTTGATTTTTTATTAAAAATTCAAATTTTTACTTTAATCTTAACTAATTTCATAACTCTATTTTAGGAGATACTCCAACCCCACCTCACCGAAGGGATACTCCAACCTTGCTTTTACCTCAACAACTTAAAATTGTTTCTCTTTCAGATGCCTTAAACTATTGTGATAAAAATCATCTTTGTCCCTCAAATTACTACCATATGCAGACCGGTCTCTAAAATTATCATCTCGGTTATTATTTAATAATTGAAGGCAATTATGAGATATATTTCAGTCACCCTCCCTTTTTATGTTCTTTTGTTTACGATTGCTTGCTTATGATATTATTACGTTTCTCATTTTTTGCCTAACTTGTTTTTCTTTAGGAGTGACTACTATGCATTCATATTTAAAATTTGTTTTCCATTAAATTTATAAGGTGATGTTTCGTGTTGATATCTCTCCAGTGCCTAATAACAAACATCTAATTTTTTTTTAAATCCAATCTGAACACTGTTTTCACAAAAATCCCTATCTTTCTCAGATCTCCGAGGCACATTGGTGATATGATTTTTTTAAAAAAAAAACCTAGATTTCCATTTTCCAAAACTTTAGAGACCAAATGGATCTGATTTAACTGAGACCAAAATAAGACATAGTTAGTAGGTACCAATTTCGAACATTATGGGGATGCTAGTTCTTCCCTGCGCTTTGGACTTTATAGACCTTGAAATTAGTGTTTCGAGTTTCATATCTTGTAATATTATTTTTAATAGGCATCTAATCTTGCCTAGCCTAAAATGATCGGTGGTGACTCCAAATTTGTGGCCACTTTGTGGTGGCCATCCGAGACCAGTTGGATGAGTGATTCGTCTGATGGTCCCTACCCCTTCATATTATCATGCCTAATCCAAATCCTAATCAAGGGATAGCTCAAAGGCTCAACCATACCAACCATCATTTATTTTAAGTCGAGCGCGCTATACCTTTTGGATCGTTTGAAGTTTTAAAGGCCAGGCACGTGACAACAGCATTGTGACTCTATTGGGGATCATTTTAGAGAGTTAGGCCTATAACTAGCTACTTCTCACTCGGTTCTTGGTTTTTTGATCTCCATAATTATTTAGATATAATTTTTTTTATTTTTTGCCTACTAATCTCTGTTGTTTATGTTTTTTTCCTATGATTGTTAGGGATTATTTGTGCCCAAATAAATATTGATTTGAATAAATATGGTAATATGAGAGTGAAACAAAAAGGTTTGATTTTTTCCCCAACACACACTGTGCAATTGCATTTGCACTAGATTCCCACCATACAGCATGGTGTGGTTAGTATCCTAGTTATTAAGAGGAAATGAGCCATCCACCTTAATGAGTAACCCTTCGTATAGACATGGCAAGACCTTTCAGGATATAAATTACCTATGTCTCTAATGAGTACCCTCCTGCACTTGCATAGGGAAATACATCCACTAGATGGAACATATTTCACCAAACCTGTGATGGGCCTAGGATCAAGGTGAATCAATTGTTCTTACCGGACAAAAGAGAAATTTGGATACCAAAATAGGTATCAACTTAAACCTATATAGTGAACCCTACAAGCTAAACCATTGCAAGCCATATCAGATGCTACTAGAATAATCTAAAGATTAGGGTCACTCTGGGAAACATTTCTTACCTTTACTCCTATATACCATTGGTTACGTGGGCAATGATGGGTGAACGTTATCACCCATATTTATCTTTTTATTTTCATGAACATTCCTATGCCATGGCTTTCGGTGGCAAATCCTCTTTAATTAGCGGGTAAGGACAAGTGAATGCCATTACCTGCAATGCCATCTTGAAATAGTCGTGTGTGATCAAGATAAACTGTCATGTTGCTCGAATGATGGCTTAGCATATGTTTAACATAGATGGTGATGAATGAACATCACTGTTTAGATGGTCAATCTTAATCCTCGTGAGTATCACGTTGCTTCATGAAGAGGTAATTTTAATATAGGCATACTGGTATATTGCCCATTTAATGCCTCAATAATTATATTCATTATGTCTACCCTAAGCATCGTACCACCTATTCTCAGGCAAATTTTGTGATACACTTTTGCTGTTATTCTTTCATTTCTTTATCTTTTACCTATTGTTTTGTATTGGTTACTAACTCATTTTCTTTTTATTTTTTTCTTCACCATGCATTATTTCATCATAATTACTGTTGTCATGGGACAATTGGCATTAATGGATCAGTGTTCACCAAGGGATATCTGTCATGGAGAAACAATCCACTTTAGACGTAAAGCCCTTTAAAGAAGTTTGAGCATGGTTAGAACATCAACAGCATGACGTCCTTAAACTAGGGTATGTTTCAATAGTTCAGAAAGGATCAAGATAGGGTACTATCAAAATGATTGGCAAGATCTAAGGATTGTATCGATCAATTAGGAAAATACTAAAAAAGAATCATTCACTAAAAGATATAGAGATATCACTCTTTTACTTCAAGTTCATTTGGATGTTGGTTTTTTGCAAGCAGCCTTTCAGTTTTGGAATCCAGCATACTGGTGTTTCACTTTCAATCATGAAGACTTGGTCACTACGACTGATGAAAACGCTACGTTACTCAATATTGAAAGGGCAAAGGTTGACAAGATATACTATAAAGCATTGAATCCTCCAACCTTCAAGAAAAGATTGGCTCAAATCCTTAGGGCAACGGAGTCTTGGATTAAGAGTCATATCAAAACAAAGGAGAATAGTGAATCCATCTTATAGGCTAGTTTGAAAGAAGCAATGGCAAGTACCGTTGACATTCAAAAAACCCAAGATATCTATGCTTTAATGATATATGGTCTGGTTATATTCCCCAAATGTTAAGCTATATTAATGCCACGGCAGTAGATGCCTTTTCTCATTTATGCTACATCATCAATCCTGCCATGACCATTATTGTCAAAACTATTTGAGCTTTTAATTTTTGTAAAAAAATAGGTATGGGCTGTTTCATTGGGTGTGCATCGCTCCTTTACATTTGACTCGTCAATCACTTTGGCTCGGAAGAAAGTAGGATGCTGCACTACTTCGTACCCAGCTTTAACCTTATCTCTAAGGTGCTTGAGAATGAATGGCCTCAAGACAAATCTATAGAGTAATGGGTGCTAAAGTTTCGAAACCTCAAAGGAGAGGAGGTAACATGGAAAGCCTTTTGGTTTTCCCCACAAACAGTCATACTAATGTGGAGATTACAATTGCATGCCACTTATAGGATTACTAGCTATACCTTTCTTTTAGTCCTTCGACTGTTCCAGTGCCCTTAGTGTATCCTTATCGTCGAAGACCTAGAGTTGTGGGATTTCAACTATGGCAAGTCTGAATACAAGTCAAGAGTCCAGCTAGCCTTTCATGTATGGAAACAAACCCATTGCAGGAGAGATATTGGAGAGAGAGAGAGTATGACCCAAGGATATGATAAATGGAGAATCCATCGAATTAATAACACCATACCCCTACCTAGTACCTAGACATCACAAATGCCAATTGATGAATTTTCATTCAAGATTGAATTGCTCAAGCAAGAGTTCAAATAAGAAAAGGCAACCTGTGCCTAAGAGATCGCTTGATTAAAGGAGGAAAATAATTAATTAAAAATGGACCTCTACTTTAATGATGGCAAGATAAACAAGGCCGTTAAGGAGAAAAACCACCTCAATGAGGATCTTGAAAGCTTGAAAGAGACTATATGGCCCTTAACAAAGCAAGTAAGTCCCGAAGACTTAGAAAGTCATCGGTAAAGTGAAGCATAAAAATTACTACTCTTGAAAAGGAACTATACCAATGGGAAGAAGCTGCTAGGGTCAATAGGGAAAAGCTTGTTAGGCCTAGGCTCTTGCATCAACTTATCAAAGGAGGAATGAACGGTTAGAGGCTCAAGTCTAGGATTTGAGAGCAAATCAGGCTGAAAATAGAGTTTTGACACTCAGAATTCAAGACTTAGAGCATTCTCTTCAAGCACACCAAGACCAAGTCGATGCACTAGTGAGAGCCTCTGAGCAATGGGAGCAAGAATGGCTTCAAGTTGTTAATCATGCATACCAAAACTATTAAGACTATCATCATTCTCTCATAAAGCATATCCAAGCAGCTCAGTTGGAGGCCAAGAACATGATGGATGTAGCATGATCCTTGACACATGATATCTTGCCCACCGAAGCCTACAAACAAGAGTTGTTGTATTTCTCGGACAATGTAATCAAGCAATGTAACTGTGTCAGGCATTTTTGAATGTAATCACATGTAATTAATACATTTTGTTGCTTTAATGAAAGATGCTATTGGTGGAGCTGTCCCTTTATCCAATTATCCTTTTTGCATTTGCATAACTAACCTAATCCTTTCATGGTTTTTGTTCATTCATGATCACATATCCAATCTCATTGCATCAAACATATGCATGAACATACCATAAAGGCCCAATCTAAAAATAGTTTAAAGTGAAGGTGATCCAAAACACTGCATCTATAGTTTACAATAAGTACAACACTCACAATCGTCAAAAAGCAATGAAAAATGATCACCAGGCCCCTATCAAAAGACTCAAACTCATGTATAGAGAGTCCCAATAGTAGGCCCTCTGTAAGAATGAGAAACTTTAAGCATAGTTCACTGAGCTAACTAAATTGTTGTCCAATGTGTTGAAAGAAAAAGGGTAGACGAGCGTAGTCAAGATAGGGAAAGAACCAACCCATTGTGAAAGCAATTTGAATGGTGGTATTGAGGCTACCAATGCTCAAGAAGAGGCACTAAATAGGTAGCACCTTCCGGCAACGAACATCCCACCATCTCAGCCATGTATTTATATCAATCCTGCAACAGCATCCCACTTAATTCAAGGATTTCAAGGTGCGTGCTCTTCACTATCAAGGCTTATAGTCTCAAACTTCGATGAGCACATGGAGCGAGAGAAAGCAAAGAGGCCGTCGAAAAATGATAGAGACCTGGACAAGTATCACTCATTAGTGAAACATCTTCGAGTTATGGAAGAAAGTAACAAATTTAGAGTTGTAGACATAAAGTCATTAGGGCTAGTTTTGAAACTCATCATCCCACCCAAGTTTAAAGTGCTCGATTTTGAAAAATACAATGGGACTACTGACCTATTGCCCATCTTCACATGTACTATCGTAAAATGATAAAACATGAAGAGAATGAGAAGCTACTCATCCGTTGCTTCCAGGATAGACTAACTGGGTAGCTCTTCGATGGTACATAGGACTTGATCCTACAAGAATTCAAACATGGGCAGACTTGGCATGCACATTCCTTGAACAGGATAAGCATGCATCTAATTGGGTTCCAGATCGTCTTTCTCTCATGAACATGGAAAATAAATCTTCTAAGAGTTTTAGACAGTTTGCTAAGAGATGAAAGGAGGAGGTAGCTCAAGTTCACCCTCCTCTAACTGAAAAAGAAATGACAGTTACGTTTGTTAAGACCCTTCAAGCTCTTTACTACAGAAGGTTAGTAGGAAGCACCACAAAAAATTTCATCGATATGGTCATATTAGGTGAAATGATTGAGAATGCCATCAAAAGCGATAGAATATCCATCAGGAAAGCATTTAGATCAATAAAAAAATAGCAAATAAAGGTAAAGAGAGGGAAGTAAATGTTGTAGGCAAAAGTCGTGCTAAGTTTAACCAAAGTTTACATCCAGCACAGTCTATATACTTCCCAAACATGTTAAATACGGGTCTTACCCCTTACTTATCAGCACTGCAACCAGTCTATACTACCGATTTCACTTCTGCAATGAGCTTTACACCAAATCCCGTGCAAAGTGCGACCCAAAATGCATAACCTCATAATATGCATAATACGAGAACTTTAAATAACCAACAAGTATCATGAGAAAGGAAGCACTTTAAACCGCTCCTTTACTCATATAAAGAGATTTACACCCACCTATTGGTAGGAAAATAGTGGCTCAATATTCACAAACCCAAGATCACCATCGTACCCCAAATGGTATGATTAGAACACTTATTATGAATACCATGCAAGAGCGTAAGGCCATTCCATTTAGAACTACACTTCATTCAAAAGAAAGGTGCAGGGTTTACTAGAAAAAAAGGTGATCAAGATTGAGCAAGGTCTTGGACCCAATGTGGAGGCTAACCTACTCCCTAATTATGCCAAACCAAGAATGAATACGATATTCGATGGAAAAGTTGTCAAATTAAAAGAAGCATGAGAAAAGTCAAAACCCCGATGAGCAAGTTCTAATGAGCTTTTGTGAAAACTGAAATAATAACAGATAACAAAAGTCAAAGAAGAAATGCCATTGATACATCTTGCTGCCATTGCAATCAAGAACACGACTTGCAACATTGTCCATCATTCTTAAAGATAGTCCAAGGGATGATGGATTGGTCTGAAATTGAATTCTACGAGGAGTGAGATAGACATGACGATCCATCTATCAAAGCTACTAATGAAGAGAGACCCACAGATGGTCAAATCTCTAGTTGTCTATCTCTTATAGGAATGAAAAAAAGAGCTAATGAAAGTCTTAGGCAGTACGCTATAAGATGGATGGAAAAAACTACCCAGTTCTATCCCTTACGGATAGAAAAAGAGATTATTGTTGATTCATTGGCACATTGCAAGCCTCTTATTACGAAAAGGTAGCGAGAAGTTTCTCAAAAAACTTCATGAATGTGGTCATACTCTGTAAGAGGATCGATGTGGCTATGAAAAATGAATTGAGTAGAAAAAATATCTGCAAGGACAAAGAGAAAGGAAAGATAAAGACTAGTAAGCAATCAAAATCTAATGCCAAAGTCAGTTCGTCTCAAACGCATGCTGATTAGACCTAAAGGAAATGATCATTGAAGAAAAATGTAAGATTATGGAAAACATAGAAGAAGTTTGGACGCCAATAAATTTGGTTTGGCAAATCTTGATGCAAGTTAAGCTACTTAATGCAACTGTGACGATAGAGGAAATAATTGACAACTTCTATGATTTCCATGCTATTTATGGCCATACTCTTCAAACATGTAAAAAGTTTTATACAATGGTTAAAAGGATAATGAACGAGGGTAGCATAAAATTCTATGACGAAAAGCAAACCCTATATACCGAGTCTATAAATACAACACCATCTGTCAATGCACTAGAAGAAGAAAAGGGCAATCTTCCTTATGGGATTGGAAGGCTATTATTTTAATGATCATTCAACTTTCATCTTCTTTCCCGTATAAAGATGATAAGGTAGTTCCTTGGAACTATGAAAGCAAAGTCTTAAGCATCGAAGAATCTAGCCAGTAAACAATAAGAGTTGACTTTTTAAGGGTGAGTCACCTAACTCAGAGCGGCTGATGTTACACCCAACAATATCGAAAAACAACACTCAATAAGAAAATGCTAATCTTATTTCTCAAGCACCAAAGTTTAGAACCAAAAACTTAAAATCGGTAGCTGTCAAGGATCCAGTGATTAAGAATAAAGCTACAGAATTGTTCAAATTCATCAAGCACACTGAATACAGCATTATTGATCAGTTGAATAAGCAACCTACCAAGATATATATGTTGTCACTGCTATTGAATTCAGAAGCAAATAGGAATGCCCCTCTCAAGGTTTTGAATGAGGCTTATGTCCCTTCTGATATCTCTATAGGTCAGTTGGATCGCCTAGTGAACAACATCACTGTCAACAATTATATATCTTTTAGCAATGACGAAACCTTGCACAGAGAAAAATGAAATTACAAAGCTTGCCATATCACCACATATTGTAAAGGCACCACATTGCCTAGGGTGCTTATTGATAACAGGTCGGCTTTAAATGTAATGCCTATGTCATGCCTGAACAAGCTCCCTATTGACACATCTCATATTCATAATGGTCGTACGATTATGCAAGCATTAGAAGAAACTTGCAAAAACATTATGAGGAACATCACCATTCCACTCTAAATCGGCCTATGTACTTACAAAATTGACTTTCATGTGATGGACATTGCTTCATCATACAACTGCCTGTTGGAAAGGCCTTGCATTCATTCTGCTAGAGTAGTACCATCATCTTTGCACCAAAAGTTGAAATTCATCATCAAGAATAAAGTTATCAGTATCGGAGGAGAAAAAGATATCATTGTTGCTACCTTAATTGATGCTCCATATGGTGAACCTGATGAAGATATACCAGAATCCTCTTTCCAATCCTTCGAGTTTGTCAATGCTACTTATGTCAATAAAGGGCTGCCAATAGTTCAACCTCACTTATTAGAGAGTACTCATATAGGTTTGAAGTTGATTGTCGGCAAAGGTGCCCAGCCCAAAAAAGGACTCCAAAAATACCTTCAAGGAGTTACTGAATCCTTGAAAGTGGTTAACTAGATCGATAAAAGATGGCTAGGATTCAGATCCAATGCACAGCAAAAGAGAAAACAAGCTCAAAAAAAGCATGAGAAGAGGATGTTGTTTGTCAGAACGAGACATGAAAGATGAACTAATGATGTTCCCACCACTTTAAGAAAGTTTTCGCCTAAGGGGACATGTAAATACTAGTTCTGCTGACGCTGTGCTCATACTAAACAAGGCATTTAAGGATTTCTCTATCAATGTGATTGATGAGCCAAAGATGTCAACCACATGTTCAAAGATTGGTATGTGCCCTTCAGGGTTTATCCCAAGTGTTTGGATTGAGACTGAGTTCCTGTACTATTCAAGTCTATTTAAAGTAACGTTATGATCTAAACCTACATGCTCTTACCTAAAAGCATTGTAGGATCCTTTGTATGGCCAACTTTTATTAAGTATTATCAATGAAAATGACTGAACATTTTGCACATTCTTTGTGTTCATAGTCCTTGTCAACCTTGGACATTTTTTTGATATTTTTCCACTCATATTGTTCTTTTTCATATTTTCAAGTGTTCCAATGAAGATGACATGAATGTTCATACTAAAGCTTTAAAAATCAATTTTAAGCAACCAATCTATGTCGGTGATGTCGAATCTAAAGAGGATCCCGAAGAAAACCATATACCCCTAGACCTACTGAGACTAGTTGAACAGAAAGAAAAACAAATATTACCCTATGAAGAACCCACTGAAACCATAAACCTTCAAACAAAAAAAGACCAAAAAGAGGTTAAAATCGAAACTTTCATAAAGCCATCAACTTGAGCTGAGCTAATAAGTCTCTTTTAGGAATATCAAGATGTGTTTGCCAGTCCTATCAAGACATGCCTGGATTAGATACCAATATTGTAGTTCATAAACTTCCTCTCAAACCTGAATGCAAACCAGTCCAGCAAAAGTTAAAGAGGATGAAACTAGAAATGCTCTTTAAGATCAAAGAAGAAATCAGGAAACAATTTAAACTCTCGAGGTAGCCAAATATCCTAAATGGGTAGCCAATACAATCCAAGTTCCTAATAGAAAAGGTAAAGTGCGAATGTGTGTGGACTACAAGGACTTGAACCTAGCTAGCCCTGAAGATAATTTCCCTTTGCCTCACATTGATGCCTTAGTAGACAACAATGGCAAAAATGCACTATTTTCTTTCATGGATAGATTTTCAAGCTATAATCAAATCAAAATGGCAACTGAAGACATGGAAAAGACCACTTTCGTGACCATGTAAGGAACTTTCTGCTATAAAGTTATGCCTTTCAAGTTAAAGAATGTTGGAGAAACTTACCAAAAGGGCTATGGTAACATTATTCCATGACCTTATGCATAAAAAATAGAGGTATACGTGGATGACATGATCACAAATCAACAAAAAAGAGTGAACATGTTACCAATCTATGAAAACTCTTTAAAAGGCTTTACAAATACCAGCTCAAGCTAAATCCTACCAAATGCACATTTGGCATCACCTCTGGTAAATTATTAGAGTTCATTGTAAATGAGAAAGGAATAGAGGTGGATCCTAACAAGGTTAAGGCTATTCAAAACCTACCACCACCTCGAACTCAAAAAGAAGTAAAAAGTTTCTTGGAAACACTGAACTACATAGCCTTATTCATATCACAATTGACTGACAAATGCGATCTAATTTTAAGGCTGCTGAAAAGACAAAATCCTAGAGAATGGGATCAAGAATGCCAAAAGGCTTTCGATAAGGTTAAACATTACCTTTCAAACCCTCTAGTAATTATGCCAGCAGTGCTCGAACAACCACTAATCTTATACATAGCAATCTAAGATAAGTCGATAGGCTATGTATTAGGATAACATGATGAATTAGGAAAGAAGAAATAGTTTGTCTATTACTTAAGCAAGAAGTTTACAAAATATGAAAATAATTATTCATTCATAAAGAAGCTATGTTGAGCTTCAGCTTGGACAGCCTGAAGGTTAAGGCAATACCTGTTGTACCACACTATATGGTTAATCGCCAAGCTTGATCCCATCAAGTGTTTGTGCGAAGCCCTCGCCTTGTCTAAAAGATTAGCCAAATGGCAAGTTATGTTTTATGAGTACAACATTATGTATATGAACCAGAAAGCCATTAAAGACAGTGTAATAGCAGACTTTTTAGCAAGTAGAGCCACCGATGACTCTCAACCTTTAAACTCTAAGTTCTCAGACGAAGACTTGATTTGCATATATGAGGCAAAGAACACAGTCAAGTGTGGGCATAAACGCACTGGGGCATGGAATTAGGGAATTTTCATCTCACCTGTGGGAAACCATTACCTTTTCATAGCTAAATTGAACTTTGACTATACTAACAACATCGCCGAATATGAAGCCTACATCATGGGACTCCAGATAGCCACTGAAAGGGGTATTTGAACACTATAAGTGTTTGAAGATTCAGCCCTCATCATTTACCAATTGAAGGGAGAATGGCAAACACGTGATGCTAAACTGATCCACTATGGGAATCTGATATCAGAGCTAAAGAAAGTGTTTGATCTATTAGCTTTCAATATTTACCTCAAGAAGAGAACCAAATTGTGATGCCTTGGCCATTTTATTTCCATGTTTAAAGTTAATCGAGAATCAGACATTGCTCTTATCCAAATTAGTATCTATTCAACCTCGACACATTGCCAGAAGATTAAAGAAAAAAAGGATGGCTTGTTATGGTATCAAGACATTCTTTAATACATTAAGGATCAACGGTACCTAGAAGGCACCAGCGAAGCTGATAAGAGAACCATTAGATGATTATCTGTGAACTTTATTTTGGATGGTTAGATTTTGTACAAGAAAAGCCGAGACCAGGTATTACTCCGCTGCGTTGATGCCTCAAAGCCGAAAGAATACTTGAAAAAGTTCACCGAAAAAATTTAGGTATGCATGCTAATGGACACCGAATGGTAAGACAAGTCATGCAATCAGGTTATTATTGGTTGACTCTCAAAAAGGATTGCATTGACTATGCTCGAAAGTATCATAAATGCCAAATCTACGCTGACAAGATCCATGTCCTATCGACACCTCTACATGTTATGACAGCTCCATGGCCTTTTTCTTTGTGGGGCATGGATATCATTAGACCAATAACCCCTAAGGCTTCTAATGGGCATCATATTATTTTGGTCGCGATTGATTATTTCACCAAATAGAGTAGAGGCAGCTTCTTATGCTAACATCACCAAATCTATCATGTGCAAATTTATGAAACGGGATATCATCTGTAGAAATGGTCTTCCCAAACAAATCATTACTGATAATGCATGCAACCTGAAAAACAAGATAATGCAAGCAGTCTGCTCTTAGTTTAAGATTTAGCATCAAAACTTTGTCCCAAACCACATGAAAATGAACAGAGCAGTTGAAGCAGCCAACAAGAATATCAAGAAGATAGTTAAAAAGACGGTTGAGACATACAAAAATTGGCATGAAAAGTTACCTTTAGCTTTACTTGCTTATCGCATGATCCTATGAACTTTTATAGGTGCTACCCTATTTTCCTTAGTCTACGGCATGGAGGTTGTCCTACCTATCGAGGTTAAAATCCATTCTTTTAGAATTTTAATGGAATCACAACTTGAAGAGGCTGAATGGGTTAAAAAATGATATGAATAGCTCAATCTCATCGAAGAGAAAAGAATCAAAGCCATCTGTTATGGACAGATGTATCAAAAGTGCATGATGAGAGCCCATGACAAAAAGGTCTATCCTCGTCAGTTCTGAAAAAGTGACCTAATACTCAAACAAATTCTTTTGATCCATAAAGATACTCGCAAAAAATGGACCCCAAATTGGGAAGGGCCATACATGGCGAAATGCGTATTCTCTAGATAAGCCCTAATCTTAATCAAGATGGATGGCAGTGACTTGTCCAACCCTGTGAACTTTAATTTTGTTAAAAAATACTATGCCTTAAAGGACTCTAGGATGAAACCCTAAAGGGTATCCTCTTAGTCCCTCACCTACCACTTACCCAAGAAAAAATTCAAACAAAAAAACAAAACAAAAAGAAAAAGGAAAAATACAAGACAAAACAACAAAAACAAAAGAGAAAGAAAAAAAAGAAAACTAGCTTAAGTTGAAAACTCAGGAGGGTGGCTTAAGTGATCAGATCTCTTCATTCAAACCAAGCCAAACCCAAACCATCATTAGCCCAAAACCAATCTTCCCCATTTCAAGACCCTAAGTCATAACCTAACCTATATGTTCTATGTTAACTAACCCACCAAAACCTCATCTATACCTGCACTGGGAAAATAAAAACCGTCTAATTTCATGGCCATATTCCACCATAGGGCAATCGAAGAAATCTTCATATGAGCCAACCAACACCAAAAGGATTAATTGTTTGAGGGAAATCTTCAAAGGTAGTTAGTGAAGAATTCATGTTGTCAACATTAGAGCCAATTAACTGAGAAGACTCTTTTTATCTCTTTTGTATTCCAAAATTTTTCATAATCTCATGAGTTTGTCATAACTTGTACCTTCTTTCTTTGAATGAAAATACAACTATTTGATTTCTTGTAAAACCTTTTCGTAGCCCTGCATTCCAATGTTGCATCATGTTATTTGTTAATTGATAATGCTTGATAAATGGATGAAACTGATAATAGGATTTCCTAGTATTACTTGGAATGATAGAACTTTGTAAGAACTTTGTTTCATGTTTAAAGACTAAGAATGAACTCTTGGGGCCACAACCAATCTTGCTCTCAGACCCCACATCTTAAAGATCTACTCAAAACCTCCTCCTAGTAAGTGGTCATGGACCTTCTGTACCTTTAAAGAAGGGACAACCTTAACATTTAAAGCCTCTAGAAATCTAGAGTACGATTGATGAATCCTGGGCAAAAGGCTACCTCACCAAAGCCGAAGAAAGCCCAAAATTAGCCATTAGATTAGGCCGTTAAAATCATCACCCTTGCATTAATTAGGTAAGCATTTGCATCTCTATGCATTATACAGCATTTAACATCTTATAGGTATTAAGCTCTCGTATGCAAAAGTCAAATTTATAAGGAACCTAAGGTATAATTTTTTGATTTTGAGAAACCTCAAAAGGCCTCAAGTAAGTATCTTTAACTTTATGAGCTTATTGAAAATCATCCAAAAGAAGTATCCTAAACTTATTTTCTTTTAGTCCTCAAAGGGCGGGATGTTTAACAAAGCCCACACAAGCTGGTGGCAACTACCTACCTTAGTTCTCAAAGAGCAGGACGTTTCCCCACTACAAAGCCCACATAAGTTGGTGGTAACTACCTACCTAGTCCTTAAAGAGTGGGACTTTTTCCTACCTCAAAGTCCACACAAGCTGGAGGTAATACCTACCTCAATCCTTAAAGCAAGACGCTTTCCTACCTTAAAGCCCACACAAGCTAGTGGCAACTACCTATCTCAGTCATCAAAGAGTAGAATGCTTATTAAAGCCCACACAAGCTAGTCGCACCATATAACCTACCTTAATTCTTACAAAGTTGGACGTTTTCTTACTTTAAAGCCCATACAAGCTAATGGCACCTGTCTACCTTAGTCCATAAAAAGCTGGACATTTTTCTTTACCTACCTTGAAGCCCACACAAGCTGATGGCATATGTTTAAAAAAATTAAAAAATAACCTAGTAGGGAGGTCAAACCCTACAAAACACATCAAAATCTTCTTTTCTGTAAGTTATTTAACCTACCTCGATATGATACTAAATAACGATGCACTTTTCAGTAGACACACAAATCCATCATCCTATCCAAACAAAATGGTGTCTATTTGTCTTCACCCTATTCCTAATACTTAGCAACGGCCAAAGAACGATAGCTGTAGACACCTTATTTTGTTCGAGCCAATTTTTGGCATCTTTAGAGTTAGGTAAAAGATGATAAAATCAAAAAATAGATATAAAAGCTGGGGGATGACTGTTGGGTACTGTGTCGCCAGGCATTATTAGGTGACACGACGTTAGGCAAAAAAATTTTTTTGGGAAGGTCTAAAATGCTTATGGGCCATATTAAAGAAAAATATGAAATCCAAGCATCAAAGGCCATTTTTCTTAGTGTCACTAGGGTCATTCAAATGACTACACAGGTAATTTCTGACTATTTTTTACTAAGTTAAAGTAACTCGAGAAGCTCTAGGTATGTGCAAGTTATATTGGTACATGAGTATTGATACGAGGCCTTACGGTGCAAAAAAACTTAAATTTTCACTTGTAGTATCGATACTAGAGGGTTTAGTATCGATACCTGGCATGTTTGTACTGATACAAGCCTTGGCAATAGCTAAAGTTGTGATTTTTAGTGAAATGTATCTATACACATGCATGAGTATTGATACAAGTCCATGGAGTATTGGTACAAGCCTCTAAGTCTCGAGACTAGAAATAATTTTTGCTCTTAGAATCGATACATAGCTCTTTGTATCGATACTCAGGGGTAAAAATTACCTTATGTATCGATACAACATGTTTTATACCGATACAATAAGGAATTTTGCCTTGCTTAAACCATTTTATAACCTTCGAAAATCTGATTCAAACATGTTTTTGGCACCAAAAACCATCATAAAACATTGGAAACCTTGGCTTTGGGCCTATGATCAGATTTAAACAAATTTTAGAGCCTAAACAACCAATGACAAAGGTTATTTTCACAAGATACATGGTTGTAAGAGGGTAGCATGCATATCATCAGCTTGAAGGCTGTTGCAGCCTCTCTGCTCTCTTACTCAGCATGATAGAACCAATGATAAGAAAACCAGTTGACCATGGTAGCTGAAGATGTTCCCTAGTCCAAGAGAGAAAAATAAAAAACGCCCTTGCCTTGTCTCTAAAGGCATTGGCTAAGCATTAGATTAAAAGAAAAACTCTCTCCTATCTAAAAAAAAAAAGAAAAAAACTATCTTCCATAAGAAAAAAAAACTTTCAGCTATCAAAGAAGCTCTCCAGTAATCCCAAAAAACTCTTCATCCATCCCGACAAATCTTCCATCAACTCTAGCTCCAAAAACTCACCAAAACATTGTTCCATTGCCTTTCACCCTCAACCAACCTCCATTCCCCTAGCTCTCCAAAATCACCACCAGAACACCTTCAAAAACTCAACCTTTCACACACTTTCATCCTTAAAACATCCCAATAACAACCATATTACCAGAAAGCTTCTTCCTTTCACCCTTTTCTTGCCAAACAATAGCAAAAAGAGAGAGAAAACTGAGCTTGAAGTTACTACCTTAAAAAAGGAAGAAACTTCAAGCTTTTGCTTGTATATTTTTTTACCTTGTTCCATATATTTTCTATTTTGATCATCCAATTCATTTTAGTGAGCCCTTCATGTTGCCATGACCCTCTTAATACTCTCATACATCTTTGTTGCCTTAGTTGTGGTAGTCCTAGGATCTTGATGACCCTCTTGACACCTTGATGTTGTTAGATATATAAACTCACCATGCTTTATTTTTATCATCATATAGGCTCTTTTAATGCTTCTTTTACCATGTTCCTTCCATATTCGCATATCTATTTCATATTTAAATGGTCAGCTTAATGTGTCTTAGGTATGTTCAAATATTTTTCTTATGTTTTAAGGAGGCTCATTAAATAAAAATGCTATCTTGACAACTCCAACATCTACTCTTTTGTATAAACACATTTATATCATCTCTATTCACCGTATTCATCATCTTCTTGCATCTATGTCACCTATTTCCATGTCAAAATGTCATTTTTGCATATTTGCATGTTTAATCCATGTTTATACTTGTATGGGCTATATTTTGTTCACGATATCTCCATTAAAATGCTTGCTTGTTTTTACAAACTGATTTTTAGAAAGATCCCTAAGTTAAGTTCATGTTACCTTCAATAGATGAAGAGTAGCATGGACTTAATGTTTTCATCAAATTGTTCTCCTAATCTTAGGGGCAAATCAACATTTCAGCTCTGGATTCATGGTGAAAATAAGTTTATTTTTTAAAAAAAAAAAGAAAATTAATCATTTTTAGTATTAATCCTTGATCTTGAGTCTCGTGTTTCATTTTGTAACATGGTCAACAGGTTGTTCCACCATCCTAAACTACTCTAAGATTGTGCAATGAACTTGTGAAGCCTGTGTTATTTCTTATTGCGGACGTTTGGTCATCCTAAACCCAAGTTTATGTTCAAAAAAAATTGAAACATTGAATAATCCCCCTGTTTTTGCTTTGATAGCATTGTAATTCAAACTTGAAAAATCATTTTTGAACCAAAAATATTTCCTTTGATTTTTCTAATATTTTTTCATTGTAGGCCATTGAATTACCTTTCTAACAGTGTCTTATTTGCCCTCGGATCATCCCAGACGAGGGAGTTATGATTTTTCAAACCTTTGCTATTTGAAACCCCTAAAACCAATGTGTGTTTCGGCCATTATGGCCCATCAGATGATTTTTATGAAGTTTCCAAATATTTTCCCAAAACTTCATAAAATCTTTTTTTCAGAAAGGTATTATCTACAATTTAACGATCTCAGATAAACTTAGAATGATTTTTCAAAATCCATCATGCCCTTTTAATTGTACATGTTGTCAGTGCTAAGACAAACCTAACTTCAAAAATTAATTCTGCCAAGAACGGGATTTCCTAGAACTTTTGGAATATTTTTACATTAAACCTTGTTGAGTTACCTTTTCAACGGTACCTCATTTACCCTTTGAAGCTTTCGGAAGTACCCAAAAAAATGCAAGAATAGAGGGGACATAATGCTATCCCTATTTTTAACCCAAATTTTTTACTCTCTTTTTATCGAGACATTCGGACGTCTCAAAATGTGTCCGATTGATTCCTCTACGACATCAACCCCTTTTGACTCGGATCAAGGTTAAAATACAAAAAAATAGGATTTCATATTAAAATTTTCACTGGTGGAGATACCCCAACTTCATTACTCTAAAAGGGATACTCTAACCCCATTTTTAATTAAAAAATTTAAATTTTCTCTTTGTTCCTAAATGTTTTCCTAAATTTGGTGATACTCCAACCCCACTACTCAAAAGGGATACTCCAACCTCGTTTTTATTAAAAATTTAAATTTTCACTTTAATCTTAACTATTTTCATAACTCTATTTTGAGGGACACTCTAACCCCACCTCGAAGGGATACTCTAACCCTGCTTTTACCTTAACAACTTAAAATTGTTTCTCTTCCGAATGCCTTAAACTATTGTGATAAAAATCATCTTTGTCTTTCAAATTATCACTAAATTTAGACTGGGCTTTAAAATTGTCATCTCGATTATTATTCAATAATTGAAGTTAATTATGAGATACATTTTGGTCGCCTCCTCCCTTTTTATATTTCTTTTGTTGCTTATGATATTATTACATTTCTCATTTTTTGCCTTACTAACTTGTTTTCCTTTTATAGTGACTATTGTGCATTCAATTTTCACTAAAACTTACAAGGTGATGTTTCGTGTTGGTATCTCTCCAGTGCCTAATACGAAACATCCAATTTTTTAAAAATCCAATCCAGACACCATTTTCACAAAAATCCTTATGTTCCTCACATTTTTTAGGCGTATAGGTGATCTAATCTTTTTTAAAACACTTAGATTTCCATTTTCCAAAACTTCTTGAATTAAAGAGGATTATATCTAAATAGAGACCAAATGGAACCGACTTAATCGAGACCAAAGTGAGACATAATTAGTAGGTACCAATTTTAGGCATCATGGGGATGCTAGTTATTCCCTGCGTGTAACAAACTCTCGAACCCTACCAATGAATCTTTGGACTTTGTAGACCTTGAAATCAGTGTTTCGAGTTTCGTAACTCAAAATATTGTTTCCAATAGGCGTCTAATCTTGTGTGGCCTAAAATGATCGATGGTGACTCCAAGTTTATGGCCACTTCGTGGTGGCCATCTGAGACCAGTTGGATGAGCGACTCGTTCGACGGTCCCTACCCTCTTCATATTATTACGCCTAATCCAAATCCCAATCAAGGGATAGTTCAAGGCTTGACCACAATCAACCATCATTTATTTTAGTTAAGCATGCTATGCCCTTCGGATTGTCTGAAGTTTTAAAAGTCGGGCACACAATAATAGTCTATCAAAAAAGATGAACATGGATTCTTGTAATTATATCCATTTTTTTCTTAATGGGGCATCATAAACATATTCTCCTTATTAGGATACATGATTTTAATGCTTTGGTTTAAGAAGAAAAGCTTTTCTTTCTACCTTTTTCCTAAGAATCATAATCTATCTACTAAAAGAAACGATCATGGATTCTCGTAATTATATCCATTTTTTCTTGATTGGGCATCATAAATATATTCTCCTCTTTGGGATACATGATATTGATGCTTTAGTTTCATAGGAAAAGCTTTTCTTTCTACCATTTTCTGGAGAATTAAAGTACGTCTGCCAAAAGAGATGAACATGGATTCTAGTAATTATATCTATTCTTTTCATGATTGGGCATCATAAACACACGCCCCTTATTAGGATACATGATATCGATGCTTTGGTTTCATAAAAAAAGCTTTTCTTCTCACTATTTTTTGTGGAATCAAAGTTTGTCCACCAAAAGAAATAGACATTTATATCCATTGTTTTCTTGATTACGCATCATAAAGACTTTCTCCCTATTAGGATACATAATATTGATGCTTTGGTTTTATAAGAAAAGATTTTCTTTCTACTTTTTTTGTAAAAAAAATGTTCATCCACCAAAAAAGATGAACATGGATACTCGTAACTCTATCCATTCTTTTCATGATTGGACATCATAAACTCTTTCTCCTAATTTGGATACATAATATTGATGTTTTGGTTTCGTAAGCAAAGCTTTTCTTCTTATTATTTTTTGACGAATCAAAGTTCATATGCCAATAGAGACAAACATGGATTCTCATTAATTATATCCATTCTTTTCTTGATTGGGTATCAAAAATACATTCTTCTAATTAAGATACGTGATATTAATGCTTTGATTTCATAAAAAAAGCTTTTTTTTATACCATTTTCCATAGAATCAAAGCTTATCTGCTAAAAGAAATGAACATGGATTCTCATAATTATATCCATTTTTCTTGTTTGGACATTATAAACATATTCTTATCATTGGGATACATGACATTGATGCTTTGGTTTCACAAGAAAAGCTTTTCTTTCTTCCATTTTCCATATAATCAATGTTCATCTGCTAAAAATGATGAACATGGATTCTCATAATTATATCCATTTTTTCTTAATTGGGCATTGTAAACACATTTTCCTCTTTGGGATACACAATATTGATGCTTTGGTTTCATAAGAAAAACTTTTCTTTCTACCATTTTTTGTAGAATCAAAGCTCGTTCGCCAAAAGAGACAAACATGGATTCTCACAATTATATCCATTCTTTTAATGATAAGGCATTAAAAACATATTCTCCGCATTGGAATATGCAATATTGATGCTTTGGTTTCGTAAGAAAGGCTTTTGTTTCTATGATTTTTCATAGAATCAAAGGTCATCTACCAAAAAAGATAAACATGGGTTCTCATAATTATATCCATTTTTTCTTGAATAGGATACACGATTTTGATACTTTGGTTTTGCAGGCAAAGCTTTCCTTCTCATTATTTTTCACAGAATCAAAGTTTGTTTGCCAAAAGAAACAAACATGGATTTTCATAATTATATCAATTCTTTCTTGATTGGGCATCATAAACACATTCTCCTCATTGGGATACACAGTACTGATGCTTTTGTTTCGTAAGAAAAGTTTTTTTCTCTCTTTTCTAACAAAATCAAAGTTTCATCTGCCAGAAGAAACAAACATGGATTCTTATAATTATATCCATTTTTTCTTGATTGGGCACCATAAACACATTCTTCTTATTAGGATACATGATATTGGTACTTTGGCTTCATAAGAAAAGCTTTTCTTTCTACCATTTTTTTAAAAACAGGATTCATCATCCAAATTAAATGAACATAGATTTTTGTAATTATATCCATTCTTTTCTTGATTAGGCATCATAAACACATTCTCCTCATTAGGATACATGATATTGATGCTTTAGTTTAACAAGAAAAGCTTTTTTTTTTCACCATTTCCCTTAGAATTATAGTTCATTCGCTAAAAGAGATGAACATGGATTATTATAATTTTATCCATCTTTTTATGATTAGGCATCATAAACACATTCTCCTCATTGAGATACATGACATTAATGCTTTGGTTTAAAAAAAAAGCTTTTCTTTCCCCTAATTTTCCATAGAATCAAAGTTTTTTTGCCAAAAAAGATGAACATGGATTCTCATTACTATATCCATTTTTTCATGTTTGGGCATCATGAACTTATTCTCCATATTAGGATAAATGATATGGTGTTTTTGTTTTGCAAGAACAGCTTTTCTTTCCATTATTTTTCATAAAATCAAAGTTTGGCAGCCAAAAGAGACGAACATGGATTTTCGTAAGTATATCCATTCTTTTCTTGATTGAGCATCATAAACATATTCTTCGCATTGGGATACATGATATCATGCTTTGTTTTAGCAAGAAAATTCTACCATTTTCCTTAAAATTATAACTCATACACCAAAAGAGATAGACATGGATTCTCGTAATTATATCTATTCTTTTCTTAATCAGGCATCATAAACATAGTCTCCTCATTAGGATACATAATATGGTGTCTTAGAAAAAGCTTTTTTTTATACCATTTTCCATAGTATCAAAATTCATTGCCAAAAGAGACAAACATGGATTCTTATAATTGTATCTGTTCTTTTCTTGATTGGGTATCATAACCATATTTTCCTCATTACGATACATGTTATTAATACTTTGGTTTGACAAGAAAAGCTTTGCTTTCCCATATTTTCTTTAAATCAAAATCCATCTGCCAAAAAAGATGAATAAGGATTTTCATGATTCTATCCATTTTTTCTAAATTGGGTACCATAAAAACATGCTTTGCATTGGGATACATGATATTGATGCTTTAGTTTTATAAGAAAAGCTTTTCTTTCAACCATTTTCCTTGGAATTGTAGTTCGTCCACCAAAAGAGAAGAACATGGATTCTCATAATTATATCCATTTCATTCATGATTGGGCATTATAAAGACATACTTCTTATTGTCATACATTATATTCACACTTTAGTTTCGCAAGGAAAGCTTTTCTTTCCACCATTGTTTGCAGAATCAATGTTCGTCTGGCAAAAGAGATAAACATGGATTTTCATAATTATATATCAATTATTTTTCTTGATTGGGCATCATAAACACTTTCTCCTTATTGGGATACATGATGTTGATGCTTTAGATTAACAAGAAAAGCTTTTCTATCCATTATTTTTCTTAGAATCATAGTTTGCCTACCAAAAATGATGAACATGGATTCTCATAATTACATCCATTTTTTTCTTGATTAGGCATCATAAACACCTCTTTTTTGGGATACATGATATTGATGCTTTGATTTCATAAGAAAAGCTTTTCTTTAAACCACTTTTTGTAAATCAAAGTTCATCTGCCAAAAGACATGAACATGGATTTTCATAATTATATCCATTCTTTTCTAGATTGGGCTTCATAAACACATTCTCCTTATTACGATACATGATTTTAATGTTTTATCTTAATAAGAAAAGCTTTTCTTTCTTCCTTTTTTCCTTAGAATCAGTGTTTGTCTGTCAAAAGACATGAACATGGATTCTTGTAATTATATCTATTCTTTCTTGATTGGGCATCATAAATGCATTCTTTTCTTTGGGATACATGTTATTGATGCTTTGGTTTCATAGGAAAAGCTTTTCTTTCTACCATTTTTTATAGAACAAAAGTTCATCCGCCATAAGAGATGAAAATCGAGTCTTGTAATTATATCCATTATTTTCATGATTGGGCATTATAAACACATTTCTCTTATTGGGAACACGATATTGATTCTTTTGTTTTATAAGAAAAGCTTTTCATTTTGTAGAATCAAAATTCATCTACTAGAAAAGATAAACATGAGTTCTCATAATTATATCATTCTTTTCTTGAATGGGATACACGATATTGATACTTTACTTTCACAAGCAAAACTTTTCTTCTCATTATTTATCATAGAATAAAAGTTTGTCCACCAAAAGAGACAAACATAGATTCTCATAATTATCTCTATCATTTTCTTGATTAGGCATCATAAGCACATTCTGCTCATTAGGATACACAATATTAATGCTTTGGTTTCATAAGAAAAGCTTTTTTCTACCATTTTTCATAGAATCAAAAGTTTTCTGCCAAAATAGACGAACATGGATACTTATGATTATATCCATTCTTTTCTTGATTAGGCATCACAAACAAATTCTACTTATTAGGATGCATGATTTTAATGCTTTGATTTAGCAAGAAAAGCTTTTCTTTCTGGCTCTTTCCTAAGAATCATAATATGTCCAAAAAAAATGTGGATTCTCATAATTATATCCATTTTTTCTTGATTCGGCATCATAAACGCATTCTTCTTTTTGGGATACATAATATTGATGCTTTGATTTTATAGGAAAAGCTTTTCTTTCTACAATTTTCTATAGAATCAAAGTTCATCTACCAAATGAGACAAATATGGATTCTCGTAATTATATCCATTCTTTTCATGATTGGGCATCATAAACACATGCCCCTCATTGGGATACACGATATTGATGCTTTGGTTCGCAAGAAAAGCTTTTCTTTTCATCATTTTTTGTGGAATCAAAGTTTGCCTGCCCAAAGACATAAACATTTATATCCATTCTTTTCTTGATTACGCATCATAAAGACATTCTCTCTATTAGGATGCAAGATATTGATGCTTTGGTTTCATAAGAAAAGTTTTTTCTACCACTTTTTGTAGAAACAATATTCATCCACGTAAAGAATTGAACACGGATTCTCTAATTATATCCATTCTTTTCATGATTGGGTATCATAAATCCATTCTCCTAATTGGGATACATAATATTAATGTTTCTCAAGTAATGCTTTTCTTCTCACTATTTTTTGTCGAATCAAAATTCATCCGCCAGAAGAGACAAACATGGATTTTTATCATTATATCCATTCTTTTCTTGATTGTGCATCATAAACACATTCTTTGCATTGAGATACATGATATCGATGTTTTGGTTTAACAATAAAAACTTTTCTTTCCACCATTTTCCTTGGAATTGTAGTTCATCCACCAAAGGAGAACGAACATGGATTCTCATAATTATAAACATTCTTTTCTTGATTGGGCATCATAAATACATTCTACTCACTGGGATACATGATATTGATGTTTTGGTTTCACAAGAAAATGCTTTCTTTCTACATTTTTCATAAAATCAAAGTTTGTCAGCCAAAAGAGACAAATATGGATTCTCATAATTATATTTATTCTTTTCTTGATTGGGCATCATAATTGCATTCTTCTCATTGGGATACATGCTATCTATGCTTGGGTTTTCCCCAAAAAAAGCTTTTTTTCCATCATTTTCTATAGAATCAAAATTCATCTGCCAAAAGAGATGAAAAAGGATTTTCATAATTATATCCATTCCTTTCTTGATTGGGCATCATAAAAACATTCTCTTCATTGGGATACATGATATTGATGCTTTGGTTTAATATGAAAAGCTTTTGCTTCCACCATTTTCCTTAGAATCATAGTTCATCCACCAAAAAATATGAACATGGATTCTTGTAATTATATCCTTTCTTTTCCTAATTGGACATAATAAACACATTATCTTCATTGGATACATGATTTTGATGCTTTGGTTTCACAAGAAAAAACTTTTCATTTCGCCATTTCTCTTCGAATCATAGTTTGTCCGCCAAAAGAGATAAACATGGATTCTCGTATTTCTATCCATTTTTTTGACTGGGCATCGTAAACACATTCTCCTTATTGGGATACACAATATTGATACTTGGTTTCATATGAAAAGCTTTTTTTTGCCATTTTTTGTAGAATCAAAGTTTATCTGCCAAAAGAGATGAACATGGATTCTCATAATTATATCCAGTCTTTTCTTCATTAGGCATCAAAACATATTCTCATTACTACAATACATGATATTGATGCTTTGGGTTTGTAAAAAAAAAGCTTTTCATTCCATCATTCTCTGTAGAAATAAAGTTCATTCGCCAAAAGATACAAACATGTATTTTCATAATGATGTCCTTTCTTTTCTTAATTGGGCATTATAAACACATTCTTCTCATTTGGATACATGATATTCATGCTTTGATTTCACAAGAAAAGCCTCTTTTTTTCTAACCATTTTTCATAGAATCAAAATTCATCTGCTAAAAAACATGAATATGGATTCTTGTAATTATATCCATTTTTTTATGATTATATGCATCATAAACACATTCTCCTCATTAAGATAAAGGATATTGATTCTTTGATTTTGTAAGAACAACTTTTCTTTCCATTATTTTTGGTAGAATCAAAGTTTGGCTACCAAAAGTAATGAGCATGGATATTCGTAATTATATCCATAATTTTTCTTGATTGGGCATCATAAGCACATTCTCCTCATTGGGATTCATGATATTGATGCTTTAGTTTAATAAGAAAAGTTTTTATTTCCACCATTTTCCTTAAAATTATAGTTTGTTTGCCAAAAAAGACGAGTATGGATTCTCATAATTATATATATTCTTCTCATGATTAGGCACCATAAAACATATTCTTCTCATTGGGATACACGATATTGATGCTTCAGTTTTGCAAGGAAAGCTTAACTTTCCCCCATTTTTCGTAGAATCAAACTTCACCCACCAAAAAAGATGAACATGGATTCTCATAATTATATCCATTCTTTTCATGATTGGTCATCATAAACACATTCTCGTTATTGGGATACATAATATTGGTGGTTTAGTTTCACAAGAAAAGTTTTTCCTTCCTCCATTTTTTATAGAATCAAAATTTGTCTGCCAAAATAGATGAACATGAATTTTCATAATTTTATCATTATTTTCTTGATTGGGCATCATAAACACATTCTTCTTAATGGGATACTTGATATTGATGCTTTGGTTTAACAAGAAAAACTTTTCTTTCCACCATTTTCCTTGGAATCATAGTTTGTCCGCCAAAAGAGATGAACATGGATCCTCGTAAGTATCCATTCTTTTCATAATTGGGCATCATAAACGCATTCGTCTCATTGGGATAAATGATATATGCAAGATTGAATATACGTTATAAAATAAAATAAAAGTTATCCCCTATTACTTTCGATGGGTGACATAAAGTTGTAATAGTTTTAATTACTAACATGTTGTATTTGTATTATTTTATGGTATAATCATATTCAAGGTATTAAATATATATAAATTTTGACCCATCATGATCCTAACATAAGAAAAATAATTAAAGCACACAAAATGATATAAAAAATAATATAAACATGATACAAATAGACAAATTACATGTCAAAATCTATATAAAATGAATTATTAAATGTAACGAGTACGAATACAACAATATGTGACCCAAAATTGGTTGTTAATTGGATAGTGTTAATTACACTTGATAGTTTCAAATGCAACATGATTATAAAATACGAATAAAATATGAGAAAATAATTAAAAACTACACAACAAAAAAATAAGATATAAATACATAAAAATGTTAAAACTAAATAAAATAAATTATTAATATTTCAAATTTTATATAAATATATAATAGAAACAATGCAAATACAACCTGAATACACTTAATAAAAAAACACAATAAAAATAGAAAAAAAATTAAAAAAATTAAAAAATTCTTGAATGAAGTGAGAGCCAAAAAATAAGGTGCCTCAATTTCATTTTAATAACAAAAGTACCCTAATTGAAAAGCAATTGGGATTACTTTAATTTATTTTATAGATTATTGGCTTATCCAAAATAATTTGTTTGAGAAAATAATGTTAACAATATTATTTTCTAATTTGATTGCAGGTATCAATCAAAATTTTATGATTATGCAAACATTTAAGTTATTAGATAAATTGTGAATAATTTAGTCAACATTGAATAGCTAATTTAAAATAACCAAGCATGTTATATGGATTTAAAAATATATATTTATTATGTCAATAGTTGAGCATGAGATCGTACGTGGGAATATGTGAGTCCTTTCACAATTTTGCATACATCCTTCTCGCATTTAATATGCTTTAGAACTGTCATTTAATGGGTTGTTATTTCTTGCTTGCATCGCATTGAACGTTAGAGTATTTGCGTTCATGATAAGCTATTTTAAAATGTATACTTAAAATTGTTTTGGTTAATTGAAAAATAAATAAATCAATGATCTCGAATTATGATAATTTTTTTAGCTCTCTGCCGGGCTACTGGGAAGATTCTTAGTAGTTATCATTAATGTGAAATATTCTTTTAAGGAATAAATGGTTTTTTAAGATAAAAAATATATGTTTTGCTGGGTTGCCGGAGAATATAGGAAATTTGGAATAATAAGAATTCCGGGTCATTCATAAATAATGTCACTATTTTAGTTTTTCAGAAAATTATTTTTAAATAACAAAATAGAAACTAACAAACCTCGAGACTAAAGAATCACATGGTTACTAGGCATTGTAAGGGTGCTATAACCTTTTTACATATGTAATCAGCTTTCAAACCCTTATTATTTTTTTAATTTTACTTGCAAACTTCAAAAATTATTTTTTAAAAAATTTTAATTAATTTTAAAAACTTTTTATAAAAGATAATTTTTATTGGTAACTAATTACATCTATCCGAAGTAGAATATGGTAGCAACTCTTTTTCACGTTAATTTCTGGATGGCAATAGTTTTCACTCAAGCCATTACTTAACACGACTCACATAGATACATGCAACTTTTACGAAGAGAACAACAAATTTTAACTCGCGGACCGAGAGGTCCATAGTAGCAATAATAATGTGGTATGAAATGGTACCATTTTCCAAGAAAGATGATTCCCCAGCTTCAACCCTGGAAATATAATTTGGTGGCAAATGGATTGTGATAAAGGGCCACAGGAAGGACTCCCTTGCTGATTGTAGAAAAGGATTGCCTAATCCTTGTGGGTCCTCTCATTTGGAGTAGCTCAAGAATAGTTTTAAAAACAGAACAACACCATAGGTTATTATTATTATTATTAGGTCCAAGTCTAAAAGAAAAATAGAAGAATACCAAAGCAAAAGACAAACAGCCCGGACATGCGACTATTCAATCTGTAATCTAATCTGTTCTTATTTATTTATTTGTTATTAACAGATCCCTCGCATTCTGTCGTTGAAGGGTTAAGCTGTCCCTTTATTCCCTCTTACCTGTCGTCACAAAAGTTCCATTTTTCTATTACTCTCTCGGCCTCAGTCTCCGCTTCTTTAATCTTTGCATCTCCCCCTTTCTATCTTAATTTCTTTGGAAAAACAACACATTTCATTCCCTTTAATTACTGCTGCTGCATCACCAAACCAAAATCTATGGGGTTGAGAGCAAGAAGGAAACAGAGTTGGTACACGCAAACACTAACACCATTGATGGAAGGGCCAGACCCTGAAATGCAAGAAGAAGGAACCAAGAAGGAGAGTTCTTGGGAAGTAATCCGAGAATGGTTTCGAGCACAAAAGGGATTGTCAGCAACTAATTTTCCAATGTCTAATTTATATGGAAACATTCCTTCCAAGAGACAAGATTTAAGACTTCTGCTTGGAGTCTTGGGTTGCCCTCTCGCCCCTATTCCTCTGGTTAATCACCCGATTCATCACATTCGGGTCAAAGATATTCCTATTGTAAGTATTAATCTTTCCATGTTCTGTAGGATCTTTTTTTGATCATCATCAAACATAAAATAAATATATATATATATATTACTATTGTGCTTAATTATACATATAAATAGGAAACTTCGACGGCACATTACATTATACAACAATATTTGGCGGCATCGGGATGTTTGAAACAGCAGCAGAAATGTGCGAAAAACATGTATGCAACAGGGAGTGTGAAGATGATCTGTTGTGAGACGGAGATATCGTCGGGGTCAGGGAAGAATGTCAAAAGTTTAGGAGGAGCGAGAAGCGGTGAAATGAGTGGTTGCTTTGTTGTTTGGCAAATGATGCCTGGGATGTGGTCTCTTGAGTTGGTCGTTGGAGGCAACAAGGTCATTGCCGGTAGCGATGGCAAAACTGTGTGGCGACACACCTCTTGGCTTGGCACCCATGCTGCCAGGGGACCTCAACGTCCTCTGCGCCGCATTATCCAGGTATTTCCTTAATCTTTCGCAATATTGTTTCTTTCTAACTACAAAATTAAATTAAATTAAAATTTAATTCTTGATGATATACTAATTATTCATTCATAATTAATTCTTTAAATAGATTTAGTGATAATAGAATTAATAATTATGTTTTTTTTTTTAGATTTGAATAATAAAAAAAAGAATCCCACCTTTGCTCAATCGACTAAATCAAATGTAATGATGAAGGTAAAGATGGAAAGTACAATTAATTCATAACTAGTTACCAACAAAATTAAGACAAAAACGTGCATTAACAATTTTATTAAATGTAATTAATCATATATACATCTTGTGTATGTTTTATATTAATGTATAAATAAAAATATAATATAAATTATCAAATATATTAAAAATCTAAATACAAATATAATTTGTGTATTAAATGCGTATTTAACATTGAGATTACATGTTTAACACAATATTTTTATCTTTATTAAATATATAATGTTCTTGTATCCAATAAAAAATTAACATATCTAATTTTGATGGTTTCCATAACCAATTAATCATGCAATATTACTAAAATAAAATGTATTACTAATTGAGTTTGGAGGCAATGAAAAGAAAAGCATGAAACTTTAGTAAAGTTAAAGCTGTAATTAGTATGAACGTTTTGCAAAGCACAGCTTTAAATTCAAAATTTGTTTACTAAACAAAGACAAAGATGGGAAAAGAACAAGATGATAATTGATATGAATCCCAAGGAAATGGAATAGAACTGACAATGATGGAGAAACTGTCTCATGCTTTGGCAGACACATTTTCCCTTCTTTTTCTTTTTCTCGAAAAGAAGCACAAACAATCTGAATCAGGGGTTATCTTATTTGCTACTTGACATCATCTACCATCAGTCACGTACGTCCAACCCAATAATACCATCCACTTCTTGGGATTGCCACTTGCCCTTTTACTTTTACTTTTTCATTTTGCTTTTGCCTTTTCTTTTTCTCCTTGATACCAAGCAATTTTAAAAATTATATGTCTACGTAATAAATTTTATTATTATTTTTTAACATAAAATTTAAAAAAAATATTTATATAATTTTAATTGTATTATATAAATATATAATTTTTATAATTAATTAATAAAATATTATATTTATGAATAATTATTATTATGCTCGTTACTATTAATTTTTATGCTCAAAATTTATTATTATTATTATTATTATTATTATTATGCTTGTTAAAGATTATTATGCTCATTACTATTGAACATAAGAGAATAAATAAGCGAGTCGTTAGGTGGTCCAGGGTGGTAATTTATTGAGGTGATCCGGATGGCCTTGATCAACTAAAGAGTGTATTGGGATTGGGGTGCTTTTTTTTTTTTTTATGGGGTTTTCCTTCGCTCCCATTTTCATTTCATTTCATTTCTTTTATTTATTTATTTTCCGCTTATTCCCAAACCATTCGCTTTTACTTTGATTTTTTTAATTATTTTTCCTTTTCCGTTGTCCTATGTTTGGGGATATTAACAATACTTACAAATTCAAACATGAAGTTACTCCGACTTCATATTATCAAGGTTCATCATGCTCTCCTACACCCTTGATAGTCCTAGGCCAATCATATATTTGGTTTTTTTATCTAAAAAACAAATAGATATAAACTTTTCATAAACGCTATCCACAGAACGAATTAAGTTTTTACAATTATGCCCTCCTAATTAAAGAGGGAAGTAGGAGTTCGTTTGGATTTAATTTCTTAGGAAGAAGTAGACCTTTTCCTTCTTGTAGGTATATGTGAATTCAGTCTTCTTGAGTTAAATCTTTAATAATTTCAAATATTTAAAGTATATAATTTATTTTCAGTGTAAAGTTTCATAATTAAAAGAATAAGAATCATACATTAAGGGATTAATTACTAAGATTCATATTGGCTTCACGTTTGCCATATGGTTTAGGGTGATTTTTTTTTATCTAATTGTATTTCAGTATGTGTCATTCTGCGATTGATTGATGGTGATTTTTTTTTATCTAATTGCATAAGGAAGTGATTTGTTTGTGATGAATATCAGGGCCTAGATCCAAAGACAACAGCCAGCTTATTTGCAAAAGCTCAATGCTTGGGCGAGAAACGAATAGGCGACGAGGAATGCTTCGTACTAAAAGTAAGTGCCGACCGTGCTGCAGTGATGGAACGAAACGAAGGGGCAGCAGAGGTGATGAGGCATGTATTATACGGCTATTTTTCCCAAAAGAGTGGGCTACTCATATACTTGGAGGACTCCCACCTGACAAGGGTTCAAACACTGCAACAAGAAGAGAATGACTCCTGTGCCTGTGCCTGTGCCTACTGGGAAACAACCATTGGAAGCAGCATTGGAGACTATAGAGATGTGGATGGCGTGTTGATTGCCCACCAAGGAAGATCAATCGCCACTGTTTTTCGATTTGGGGAGCTATCCATGCAGCACACCAGGAGCCGAATGGAAGAAATTTGGAGCATTGATGATGTTGTTTTCAATGTTCAGGGACTCTCTATAGACTCTTTCATTCCTCCAGCTGATATCTTTGATAATAATTAATTAATCTTCATTCTTCCCCTTCACTATATCAACTAACAGCGTCAACGTATCAACGTACACATATATATACATATATGCTTTATTTTAATTTGTTCTAATTTGAACAAATTAAAATATAATATTAGTGGGTAGGGTTGATCGATGATCCCATGTATCGTTATGTTAATTTTAGCTCTAGTTTGTACTTCATCTTCCAAGCTCATATAATTATCAACAAAGTCAATGCGGTTGGAGTGGATGGATGGAATAAGTAAATTTTTTTTTGTTTCAATTTTCAGTTTCCTTTTCTTTCCGTTTCAAATGTAATAATATTTCAAAATAATGTCTCCAATAATTCCTAAAGTTTATCAAATCTGAGATCTCTATACTTTAAAAATGTCTATTTGAGTATTTAAAATTTTATTTCATTTATTAAAATAGTACCTATTGGAGAAATTATTGCATGGACCCTTCCTACCACTTAAGATACAAGCCCCAACGAATTAAATTTATTCACATCATAATTTTTTCAAATCATTCATACACGCAAGCATGAATCTCCCAAACATTATTCTTTTTCAAGTCATTCATATATACAAGCAAGAATCTCCCGGTCATTATTTTTTCTCTCAAGATACCTAATGAAAAAAATTAAAAAAGTTAAGGCAGGCTGTGGCCGCTATCAAAAGAAAAAAATTGAAAAAGTTACGACACCAACCTAGGATAATTTCTCCAATGTTAGCTATAGGTACGAGAAATTATTGCATGGACCCTTCTCACCACCTAGGATATAAGCCCCCGCCGATTAAATTTATTCACATCATAAATTTTTCCAAGTCATTCATACGTGTAAACCTCCAAGTCATCTAATTGTTTTCTCTTCAGAAAAATTTAAAAAGCTAGGGCAGACTACTGCCATCAAAGGACAATAAATTTGAAAAAGATGCTGAATCAAACTTGCAAAATCCAAACTATAAACAACAACATACAAATGAAGAACAATCAATCTTGGGATTTGTTATTATTTGCTAATGAACAGCAACTTGCAAATGAACTTCTTTAATAATTTTTACCTTTTTATTATTTGCCCTGGGCTAATAACAACTTTCAGAATGCTTTGACACTGAACTCTAAATATTTTCCTATGCATTCTCTTGCCAATATTAATCTTGACTTTTTTAGTGCTCCTGGGGTTCAACAATCAGGAAACTAGACTGCAAATGAATAGATTGGAAGAATGTATAATGATTCGTGTCAAACATTTATTCAATAGTTAGCAAAAGACAGAAGAAAATAGTTAGATTGCAGTCCTCTAGAAGATGAAAAGTTCAAATAAATGGCAGTAGCTTCCCATCTTTTTTTTTTTTTTTCTCTTTTCATTAGTGTGGGTTGGTGTCATAACTTGTTCAATAGTTATCTTGAGAGGAAAAAATAATGAATGGGAGATTCATGCTTGTGTATATGAATGACTTGAAAAAGAATAATGTCTGGGAGATTCATGCTTGCCTGTACGAATGACTCGAAAAAATTATGATGTGAATAAATTTAATTAGTTGGGGCTTATCTCTTGGGTGATGGGAAGGGTCCATGCAATAATTTCTCCATAATTTCTCTTAACATTGTTAAAATTTTAAATGTGTGGCTTCCATCCGTCCAATCTCAACATGACGTGGAATATTAAATCCACGTCATATTAACATGTCATCAGCTCTCTTGCCACGTTTGCAACATAAAAAAACAAAAATTATCAACCCATTCTTAAAAAAAAAAAAAAAAAAAAAGATAAGAAAAAAGTAGAAAGTTCCCAAATTGAAACAACCTGAAAACTATGCCAAGATTACCCTAGATCAATTCAAATACTGAAGTAAACCGATTGGGTTTTTGTTATCATGAAAGTAGATTAGGTTTGTTCTTATCAGAGGCAGCAAATTGGGTTTGCTATTATCGTCGGTCGTAGGCGAATTTGGTGGGCATCGGCAATGACTAAACTTGGTTTGGCAAAGTGAAATTCGTGGAATCTTCGTGAACACATATGGTTGTTTGAAAATTTTGATTTTTGTGAAATGTTGTTTTTGGTTTTTTGAGAGTTTATAAAGTATTATAGATTTTTGTAATTTCGATAGATTAGTTTATTTGAAATTTTATTGTTCTTGCTCAATTTGTGTGCATTTTGAACGTGGTATTTTATAAATTTTGTATTATACATTGTTGGCTTCAGGGAATGGAACTAAAATGCTGCCGTTACAGTCGAACTTCCCAACATCTACATCATCATTGTGATTCTAAATCATACAGTTAAAAATTAGGCCGCAATGAGCCGTTTCTCTTCAAATTTGCCGCTTTTCTTCAGATTGTTTGATCAAATTTCTTATAAAAATATAATTTTCATCTAACGAGAAAAATCTAATTAAAGGAAAGTTATTTCTTGCTAAAAAGATGAAAACTAGTATGCTATACATGCTCGTAAAAAATGCAAAGGCTATCAACTCTGCATCCAGTAGATAACCAAATCATCAAATTTTTTTCATGTAAATTGTAGCCTTTAGGTTGAATATTATATATAGAACAATCTATAAATTTTTATTAGTTTTCAAAGTAATTTTTTAAGCACTTAAAAAAATACAATAATTTAAAAACTAGATGATAGACTTAGACTGGGTTACTAAGTTTTATTTTTCACTTAAACTCTTTAGTAGGTATGATTATAGCAATTTGAGCCTAATTATAGTTTTGGGTTTGCTATTGTATTTTTTAGTTTATAGTTATTGATAATCCCCCAATAGTTTATATATAATAAGATTTATTGGCTTCTTAAATCATGAGTTATAAATTAAAATGCATGCTGCAATTATATTTTTAGTCTAAATAAATTGAATGAAACCAAATTGGTTATATTATGACTTAACTAAAATTCAAATTATTTCACTACAAATACTATTATATGATAATACTATGTTAAAATTTATGAGTAAATTGTTTTAGAAATATATGAGTAAATTGTTTTAGAAATATATGTGCAAATTTTTTTAAAAAAATTAACATCTGCAACCCCCGTGGCACGTTACATAATGTTTGCGACATCCACATCTACAACACTGCAACAACATCTACAACAAAATCCGTGACTGCAATTTGGAACTATGTTTTAGGGTTGCTTTTCGATATGAGCATGGTGTTATTTTGTTGCTTTTGTAGTCAATATTATTGTAACATATCCCCTAGGCCTTAGCGGCGGGAAATAGGTACAATTTAAAACTAATCCTTGGTGGGAATTTTAGGCATGATAGGGTGAGAAGTAGGTGTTTCTAGAATTTTGATTGGGGAAGGTCGTCGGATGAATCACTCATCTAAGTAATTTTTAATGACCTCTGCGAAGTGGCTAAACTTAGAGTCGTCGTCAACCATTTAGGCTAGGTATAATCAAATAACCATTAAAATTAGAGGTGGCAATTGGGTAAGTTCGGGCAAGTTCGGGACAGGTCATTTCAGATTCAGATTTTTCGGGTTTGGGTTCTTTCAGGTTTGGGCCAATTCAGGTTCAGGCTAATTCAGGTTCAGGTCTATTAGAGTTCGGGCCTATTCGGGTTCGGGTTTGGGTGCAGGTTAGGTTAAGGTTTAAGTATATTTTATATCATTTTTTATTTTCTGTTAAATATAATCATATTTATGTAAATATGAATTCTAAGTCTAGGCCTGAATTTGGCTTAGTCCAGCCGAAAAAATCTTAGTTCGGTTCTATAGGCCTAGCCACGGCCCAAAAAAATTTTGAATTCAAGTTCAAGATCAAATTTGGCCTGGCTCACCGATTTAAGTACAAATCATTGTTCATAATATTAAAAAGTTATTTTTATATTAATATTTATATATTTTATAATTAGATTTAAATAAAATATATTATTTTATTTAACAATAACTGTTTCAGGTCGAGCGTGTTTGAAACTTAATCTGATCGTGACGGGCCTATTATGTTAGGCAGACTGTCTAGCCCATGGGCAAGTTTAGTTGCTAGTCTAACATGTAATTTAATATAAATTAAAATTTTAATATTTAATTAAATTATATAGGGTATTAATATTTAATATTTAATTCATTTTTGATATAGTATTATCTGTTATGGCTTTCATATTTTTAATTTTTCTTATTATTTTATTATACTATTATCAGATTTTAATTACCATTACAAACAATAATAATAATAATAATAATAATAATTATTATTATTATTATTATTATAATAAAATAAGAATAATATTCAAAGAAGTATTTAAAATTTTACTACTAATATATACAAACTCTCAATATTTAATGAGTTTAAAAAATAAAATTAAAAAAATGTGATAAATGGATAATATACTTTATTGATAATGATTTCTAAGCTTATGATATAATTTACTTTTTGATAAATTAATATTTTATCATATACAGACACGTTCAAGGGTCGGGCTACCCACCCGACTCAATTGGACCTGGGCTCAGGTTTTCATATTTTTATATCATACTAGCCCGACCTGACTCAGAACCGTGATTTTAAATTAATATATTTTATTTAAATTTAATTATAAAAATATATAATATTAACAAAAAATATTTTTTAATGTGATAAACAGTAATTCTGGCTTTAATAGGCAGGTCTAGGCACATTAAATAAGGGCCTACGCTAGGGATTTTAAAAATATTTAAGTCACAGCTCAGCCCAATCCATGAGCAAGTTTAATCATATTTAAAATATAAATTAAGTTTTTAATATTTAATTAAATTATTAAATGAATATTAAAATAAAATTCATAATTAAAGTTTTTGATTTATTAAAAATTATTTAATTATAATTTTTTTATATTTATTTTTAGTATTAAATTCAGGTTTGGGTTCGGGTCTCGCTCGGGTTTAGGTTCCTTCGGGTTCAGGTCATTTTAGGTTCTGGTCATTTCGAGTTCGAATCATTTCGAGATCGGGCTATTTCAGGTTCGGGCCATTTCGGGTTCGGGTTTTCTCAGGTTTGGGCCATTGACTTTTTAGTCAAATTGAGTTCGAACTTGGATTTTTTTAGGTGAGTTTTCGGGTTTGGGTTCATTTGTCACCTCTAATTAAAACCAATTCCTTAGAGTTTTGAAACTCAAGGATTAATTTTATAGTCTGCGTATACTAGAGTTCAAAAAGTGGGATCGAGAGTTGGCTACATATGAGGAAGGATTAGCACCCCCGACTACCATTGAACCATAGATTATCTCAGTTTCAAATATCGTTATTTTTACATTTTTAAAAATAGTAAATTTGATTTTTGTAATAATTTTTTTTATAAAACAATTTTTGTTTTTTTTATTTTAAAAGGATATTTCTATGTCCAGTATTAGAAATAAATAATTGGCTTGATAATTTTTTTGAAATTTAATTTTAAAACATGAATGCAAAAATTGTCACCAACAAAGGAAGCATGTTAGTAAGGCATTGATAAATAAAATAAATATTACATAAAAATAAAGCAAGCGAAACATGGAAAGGAGGGTCAATTCGTAGTTATCATCGATTATGTAGAAATAACTAAATCAACAATTTTGAGATGCACTTAGACTCATAGGTGAATTAAAACATGAAAACTAAAGTTTGGTTGAAAAGTTTAGGAAAATTTAGGAGAGCGAAAATCATGATTTTCGGTGAAAATTTTGAAAAAACAAGATTGAAAAATCCATATGTATGAAAAATCTAGCAAAATTTTGGAAAATGAAATATTTTTGGGTAGTTTAACTGAAAAAAGTTGATTTTTTTATTTAAAATTTAAAATTTGATAAAGGAATTAAATTGATTTTTTTTTAAGATAACTAGGCCTTGATCTGAGCCTTTTGAGACCCATACGTGACTTGAAAATTTATTGAGTACTATTTAGATTTGTTCCGAGGCATCTGAATGCCTCGAAAGGTGATCCGGGATAATTATTTGAACTTGATTAAGGCTAAAAAAAGGACAACTTCACATTGTCTGACTTCCCAAATTTATTTCAGGTTCATTTGATAGTTTGAAGGGGCAAACAAGATATCGTTGGAATTACTCTATAAGGATTAATATAAAAATATTTGAAAATGCCCAAAAAATTTTGTTCTAGGAGAAAATAATTTTAAATCTAAACTTAGTTCAACATTGGTAGCAAGTGTAAGGAAATGGGTGCAGCAAAATTTGAAAATCACCCCGGATTCATTCAGACTCAAAAAGTAGCAAATCATAGCTTTTTGGAATTTCATGTACATTTTGAGAAAAATATTTAAAAAATCCATAAAGGTAATTTTGGGGGTCAAAATAGCCCATAATGAAGTTTGATTGCAAGCATGTTTAGAAAATCATAGCTCTGTCATCCGAACTCATCTAGAGGCAAATAAGATATTGTTAGAAAGGTAGTTTGACATCTTTCGATGAAAAAATATTATAAAAATTCAAAAAAAAATTAAAGCTCAAAAATAATTTTTCAAGTATGGGTAATTCTGCTGCCATTGCTGAAATAAGGCGGTTTCCTTCTTTCTTTTTTTTTTTTCTCTTTTACTTTCCTAGACATGGATTGGGCGACAGACATGCAAATGTCTATCAATGAGGGGTCCATGGCAGTGGAATCATGGATCCATTCAAAGTCTTGAGGAAGGTGGGCAAGTGAATGATCCGTTATCCATGCCAAATGAATAACAACTTTAAGGCTCAACATGAGAGATTTTGTCAAACACTTCATAAAATAAAAAATTTTAATGGCTGGAAAATAATTTTATTTAGCCTCATTAGGCCATGAATCCAAATATGATAGCTTGATCTTTCTCTAAGATTAAAACATTAATATATTAGAAATAATAAACCAACATTAATCCCATTATATGGGATGAATATTAGTCTAGCTTGGGGAGTATTTTTGAAAACAACAAAGCATTCATCAATAAAGCATCCAGACAACATTCTTGCGAGCACTTAATAAACCAAAAAGGCTCTCCATCCATGTGTGGCTCATCTAGAGAAGATGTTGGATGAAATGGAAATGATTTTTCCATTACATGATGTTCAAACATTCTATGTGATGTAGTAATATCTAATTAAAAAAAGTTTTGAGCCCCTAAATGATTTTTTTGAGATTTTTTAACTATTTCTCATAGGAAGTATATTGAATCAGCTTTCCTAGTAATTTTAATTTGTTTTTTTTTTGTGTCCGAAATAGTCCAAAACAAATTCACGAAGCTCTAACATTAAAGCTATTTACTTTTTTGGGTTTCTCCAAGTTTTTATTTTAGTGATTTTAAGGCATTCGAATGCCTCGGAATTAACTCCATTAATGTCGTTTTTGGGAGTGCATAGACTTAGAAGGTCTAATGTTTTGGTTCCTAAAGGCTCATTTCAAGGCTCTTAATTTAATAAAAAAATTAAATAAAATTTGATTCTAACTTTGTTTTTGAAGTTTCATTTTATTCAATTTAGTCTTTGTATCCTTTTTCATAATATATTTTGAAAAATGTCTAGTTTTGTAATTATTTTGAATTTTTAGTTGTTTTTTAATTATTTTTAGGGTTAAACATTTAGTTGCTCTAATGGGTACCCGATACAAATTACGGGATACATATTTGCATTTTCTTTGATACGTGTGTTCTTGTAATAATTGGGTATTTGAATACCCAAAACCAAGGAAAATAATTTTGGATACATGTTTTTTGAAAGTATTGATTTTTGAACATCACGAGAGGGATTAATTCTTTAATTGTACGCTAACTGACTTGCAAGGCCAATTTTTTATATGTCTTTGGATTGTGCACATTATAAAATCAATCCTTTTGAGTTTCATAACTCTTAAGTGAATGATTTTAGTAGGTATCTGGTCCCATCTAATCTAAAAAAATTACTAACAATTCCTATTTCTTAACCATCTTGTGAAACCTTTACAAGAAACTTGAACAAGTGATTTGTTCCAACGGTTGGGACCTAGGATGAATATATAGTGTTTTCCTATTTTGTTGTCTTGGGATTAGCATCCGAATATGTTATGACAGTGATCGTTCGATTTTTGATCTAATGATTTGAATTTTTAAATATTGAGTGTTGCTACGTGAGACAGTCGGTGCGATTTACTGTTTTCATGTAATATTTTCTTAGCTTAAATCCTTTTGATGCAAGAGTTGCTGTATCAATTTACCAAACAAAATTAAGATTGGCTATCTTGTCGTTATTTTATCGTGATTGGTTTTAGTGAAATTATGTGTATAGGAAACAAAATTAGGAATATTCGATCATGCATAAATAAGTAATTGGTGCCTCCTTAAAAGCTCTTAGTCAAAAGGTAAATTCTCTGTAACTAACGCGTATACGCTTAAGCTAATCTAGTGTTCGCCTTCCATCCATATGGGGATGCTTTCTTCTGTCTTTCAGTTTTGACAACCCTTCTACATGTTTCTTTTTCTTTGGTGCATGTGAAAATGCAAGTATGTTTAATTCATGTTATGAATTAAGATCTTTCATCTAATGTATGTTTATATTTTTGCAAAAATGAAAAAAATTCATATGCATTTAAGAAGTTGAGCATTTATCCCATGTCTTCAAATTGAAATTTCAAATTTGAATATTGGTATTTTATAAAAAAATTAAAAGAAAAGATGCATGGTTCCAGTGCATGCAAATGTCATTCTCTTGAGCAGTTTATCAACATCTATAAATGCAAAAAAAGTTTCGGTAATAGTACGACAAGTAGCCTATACGCATGAGCACTAACGTCTCCCCTTCTCAGAGCTCCTTAGATACTTCTTTTTGTCCTGACGCATCAAGGCCGCCTCAATTTTTCCACGTGTAGCACTCATGTCTGACTCGTTGGATTGTTTTTGTTGCCACGGCGGCTTCAGGCGAGATGCCGATGCACTTATAAGGCTCGCAGGACACCCCATCTATGCAGAGCGACCCACTGTGTCATCACATGCCGCCTCGATCTTAACTACGTGCCTTCTCTTTTTTTTTTTTGTGGAGGACAATCGTGTCATGCGATGTGCAATTCAACGTCGTGCGGATTTATTATTATTTAAACCTTGGGCGGCTTAACTGCTTGATTTTTATTAAGCTTTGAATTTTTATACATTACATGTAACTGCAGAAGACTATTGTGATTGATTATTTTCTCTTTGCACGTTATTACAATTGCATCGTCTCTGCCATTGACCGATGGCTAAACCAGATGTTTGTGTACTCAACTGCTTGGCTCCTGTTTCTTTTACCTTGGGCATGTCATTGTCTTGGAGGATTTTTGATGTGATGATGTATTAAAATTCATCCTCTCTGACTTTTGCTTTTGCTAGGTAAATGACTGGATATCCCTAGCTTGTTTGGTTTTCTTCGAGCAAGGAGGAATTTTTTTTCTTATTAGTATATGCTTTAAAGTTAATCAGATTAGATAAGGCATGCATAAGTTAACAATACAAACCAATCAATTTAGTTGGTGATTCAAGATTTTCTTTTATGTTAGTGGCTTGATTGATACTAATGCAAATATTATTGCAAGAAGCCTATGAAACACAATGGCATTGCAAAATTAGTAATAAGTTATGATGATGAGATCATTATGCATCAAAGTCGTATTTCGAAAGATGTTCCTAATCATCACATTATCAAAATAGGGCATTGACAATGTACGAGACTAGCATATGCTAAGCCTCTATGCATTTAATGCATGCAACTCTTTGATCTCATAAAAGTTGAAGTATAAAGATATTTGGGGATAGCATATGTAGAAACTAGATTCTTTCAGGTCCCTTTTTCTTTCAATAGTCTCAAATTTTCGACATTGAAAACTTAGCGGCCACCCTGGTCAAGGGAAACCTCCTCTAGATGACCTCTACATTTTCAACACCTTTTCAGTCATACTTAAATGGCTGCATGTGCACGTGACAAAAAAGTATCATTTTGAGCTCTAATGTCGGATATACAGGATGAATATTTAAGAGAAAAATTATTTTTGAATATTTTCTTATCAAATTTTGGAAATCCATTTCTGCAGGTGTTATCGCAGTAAAATTTCTCATTTTTAAGAATTTTTCAAGAATATTTTGTTAAATTTGGAAAGTTGACCGTCATATATTTTTATTGATATCTATGTGGTATTTATGTCAATATGCACTCTGAAAAATCAGAAATATTTAAGAAAAAATTTGTATTGGTATTCTTTACCATGAGGTATCAAGTTGTAAATTTTGAGATTTGAGTTTGAAGTTTTACAATACCGTGAGTTTTAAACTTGTAAATTTTTTCCTAATAAAAATTATTCCGGATTTTAGATTTTCATTTTTATCATTTTCATAGATAAATATGTTAATTAATGTGTTGAACAAAATTTATTTTTATAAAATTTGAATACATTTTTAGGTTTTTTCCTATTTTCAGGATATGGAGTTTTTTTATTATGTAAAAATTTCAATAAAGATTTTTTTGAGTTTATAATTTTTAAAATTCTTCAAATATTATTACTTAATTCATATTAAATTAGTTTTTCAAATTTATTTTATGCGTTTTGCATTTTTTTTAATTTTTTTCAAAATACGGAGTTTTTTACTTCGTAAATTTTTTTTAGTAGGATTTTTTTGAGTTTATAATTTTTAAAATTCTTCAAATATTATTGTTTAATTCATATTAAATTAGTTTTTCAAAATTCTTTTTATTTCATGAGTTTTGCATTTTTTAGAATTTTTTATTTCTAAAATACGGAGTTTCTACTCCGTAAATTTTTTGGTAAGATTTTTTTGGGTTTATAATTTTAAAAATTCTTCAAATATTATTTTTAAATTTATATTAAATCAGCTTTTGAGAATTTAATTTATTTTTATGAGTTTTGTATTTTTTTTACATATAACAATTTTCTCGATAAGTTTTTTTCTCATAAAATTTTATGAGTTTACAATTTTAATGGTTTTTTTCTTGAACATTAAAATTGTTTTTATTGTCAGATTAAATTGTATTAATAATATGAAATTTTATTTCACATACATAATTTTTAATTTCTTACAATTTAGTCTTTCTAATTAATTTTTATGGTATAATTTTACATATTATATAAATATCTCCAAAAAATTATCTAGAGCTTGATGATGTTTATATTGTTTTTCTTAATATTTTCATGCTAATATGTTGATAAATATATTTATATATTTTTTATGATTTTATTTTCGTATTTAAGATTGATGATATTTATTCTTGGTTATTTTCATGATTTTGTGTTGGAAAATATTCATGAAAGAATGGTCTTCACCTTGGCCGAATTTAATAGAAAATTTTGATAATGTTTTTATGCTTATTTTTGTGATGAGTTTTTTATTTTGATTATTTTGTAATATTAGGATATATAAGCACTAAATTGTAAACTGTCCAAAAATTTTTTAGGCTATTTTTTCTATGGCCAAAACTCCTTAGTACCATGGAAGGAGTGTTTCATGTATTTTTAAACATGCTTTAGGTATTTTTCACATTTTAGGTGCCTAAATGCAATTCTTCAAAGTTTAGGGACTAGTTTGCAAAAGGTTGAAAAATTTTATTTCAAGGCCAAGATTATTTGGTTGAATCTTCATGAATATGTTTGCTATGTTTTACATGTTTATTTTCATATGTTTGATGATTTTTTTTTGTTGTTTTTCCATGTATGAATCAAATTGCAAAATTAAAAAAATTTAGGGACCATACAGTGAATCTTTGCATTTTAGGGGCAAAATGATCTTTTTATCATGATGAAATATTTTTAACATTCCTCTGGTCTTTCCAAAAGATGTAGAATTTATTAAAACTTTTTGTATCCTTCCAATTTTTCGTTAAGGCATGAAATGTAATTTTGAAAAGTTTAAAGGCTTAACTGTAATTTTATATTTTAAGCCAATTTTAATATTTTAATGTCCCTATTTAGGGTAGAATAATTATTTCTTACCATATTAGTGTCTATTAGGGTACCGAGATCTTTCACGTCGAAGGTATACCCTAAGGACATTTTGGTAATTTTTCTAAAATTGAGTCCTAGGTAGTCTCCGAGATGTTTTTATGCTGAAGGTGTGTATTAAGATAGGTTCATCATTTCATGACCATTTTAGTGTCCATTAGGGTATAGAGATCTTTCACATCGAAAGTATACCCTAGGGGTGTTTTGATAATTTTTCCTAAAATCGAGCCTTTGGTAGTCACCAGGATGCTTTCATGTCAAAGGTATATCTTTGGGGCATTTTGTAATTTTCCTAGAATCAAGTTCGATACAGTCACCAGGATGCTTTATGCCAAAGATACACATTTAGGATAAGTTCACCCTTTTATAATTATTTTTAATCCTTTAGGGTTATCGAGAAACTTTCATGTCGAAGATATACCTTGAGGGCATTTTGGTAATTTCATGAACTAAGTACTATGTGATTACTATGATACTTTCATATCGAAAATACACATTAGGAAAAGGTTCATCATGTTAGACCATTTTCGAGTCTTTGGATACCCTAATAATATTTTTAATAAAATCAGATTTTTTAAAAAAAATGAAGGCAATATCTCCGAGTTAAAACAGTACGCAAAATTTCTCTCAATATATAAGAGGGATTATACAAATTATTTTAATAATGAGATATCCTTTTCAAATAGAAAGTCGAGATTTTTCAATTTTTTGTAAAAATAAAACTTTTGCATTCCACCAATTTTCCAGCAGGGTGCAAAAGATATTTTGAATTTTAAAAAACCTTCGTATTCAATGGCTTTCCAGCAGGATACGAAAGAGAAAGATAAAAAACCTTCATGCTCTTAGGGTACCAATATACTTTTATGTCAAAGCTATATCTTCAGGGCATTTTGTAATTTTCCTAGAACCAAGTTCGATACAATCACCAGGATGCTTTATGCCAAAGATACACATTTAGGATAGGTTCACCCTTTTATAATTATTTTTAATCCTTTAAGGTTACCGAAAAACTTTCATGTCGAAGATATATCTCAAGGGCATTTTAGTAATTTCATGAACTAAGTACTATGTGATTACAATGATACTTTCATATCGAAAATACACATTAGGAAAAGGTTCATCATGTTAGATCGTTTTTGAGTCTTCAGATACCCTATTAATATTTTAATAAAATCAGATATTTTTTTTTAAAAATGAAGGCAATATCTCCGGGTTAAAACAGTACGTAAAATTTCTCTCAATATATAAGAGAGATTATACAAATTATTTTAATAATGAGATATCCTTTTCAAATAGAAAGTCAGGATTTTTCAATTTTTTGTAAAAATAAAACTTATGTATTCCACCGATTTTCTAGTAGGGTACAAAAGATATTTTTATTTTTAGAAAACTTTCATATTCAATGGCTTTCCAGCAGGTTACGAAAGAGAATGATAAAAAACCTTCATGCTCTTAGGGTACCAATATACTTTCATGTTAAAGCTATATCTTCGGGGTATTTCATAATTTTCCTATAACCAAGTTCGATACAATCACCAGGATGCTTTATGCCAAAGATACATATTTAGGATAGGTTCACCCTTTTATAATTAATTTTAATCCTTTAGAGTTACCGAGAAACTTTCATGTCGAAGATATACCTCGAGGGTATTTTGGTAATTTCATGAACAAGTACTATGTGATTACTATGATACTTTCATATCAAAAATACACATTAGGAAAAGGTTCATCATGTTAGACCGTTTTCGAGTCTTTGGATACCCTATTAATAATTTTAATAAAGTCAGATATTTTTTTAAAAAAATAAAGGCAATATCTTCGAGTTAAGACAGCGTAAAATATCTCTCAATATATAAGAGGGATTATACAAATTATTTTAATAATAAGATATCCTTTTTCAAACAGAAAGTCAGGATTTTTTAATTTTTTTGTAAAAATAAAACTTTTGTATTCCACCGATTTTCTAGCAGGGTACAGAAGATATTTTGATTTTTAAAAAACTTTCGTATTCAATGGCTTTCCAGCAGGCTACAAAAGAGAATGATAAAAAACCTTCATGCTCTTAGAGTACCAATATACTTTCATGTCAAAGGTATATCTTCGGGGCATTTTGTAATTTTCCTAGAACCAAGTTCGATACAATCACCAGGATGCTTTATGCCAAAGGTACACATTTAGGATAGGGTCACACTTTTATAATTATTTTTAATCCTTTAGGGTTATCGAGAAACTTTCATGTCGAAGATATACCTCGAGGGTATTTTTGTTAATTTCATGAACTAAGTACTATGTGATTACTATGATACTTTCATATCAAAAATACACATTAGGAAAAGGTTCATCATGTTAGACTGTATTCGAGTCTTCGGATACCCTATTAATATTTTTAATAAAATCAGATATTTTTTAAAAAATGAAGGCAATATCTCTGGGTTAAAATAGTACGTAAAATTTCTCTCAATATATAAGAGGGATTATACAAATTATTTTAATAATGAGATATCCTTTTCAAATAAAAAGTCAGGATTTTTTAATTTTTTGTAAAAATAAAACTTTTGTATTTGATCGATTTTCCAGCAGTGTACAAAAGATATTTTGATTTTTAAAAAACTTTTGTATTCAATGGCTTTCCAGCAGGGTACGAAAGAGAATGATAAAAAACCTTCATGCTCTTCTGGTTCTCCGAAAAAGTGTGAAAGATGTTTTGATTTAAAAAAAACAATAAAAACCATACTTTCTTGAAATAATAAATTTGTTTAATAAAATATTATATATGGGGCTTATAATTAAATATTAAATATAGAAACCAAATAAAAATTTAAATTTAAATTAACATATGATTAGTAAGGTATCGATTTAGGCATCGCGTGATCTTTGGTATCTACGTGTACCTTGGAGTTTTTATTTTCAAGGGTTTCGTAACCCTCGAAATGCGACTCCGGTAGGTGACCAATCTCACTTAGCCAAATAGATTGGTGGCAACTCTTAGAAAAATAAATGGTCATTTCGTAATGACTATTTAGGATTAAGTTGAGTGAGTGATTCATCTCAGCAACTCCATCCCTAGACATGAAAAATAAAAATAATAATCTTAACAATGATTTTATCCCCCAAAAATAATAAAAAATAATGATATATAGATATATATAGGAATAAGTGGTACATCCACCATTCTAAGTCAGTTAGGCTAGTAGGATTCATATCTAGGCCATGTTGCAACAGCATATAGGTGTTTGTTTTATGAAAACATGTTCACTGAACATGGCCCGTATGAGAATTCTATTTGGTATAAGTCACTAAAGTGTCTATGAAATATGTTCTCATGTGCCAGTCGTGTATATTAGTCTTCAAACTTGTCATACCAGGTCATCTTGTATAAAGAGTGTCATGCTTTTATTCCATCACGAGTAGGTCCACAATAGATGGATGCTTATGGTAGGGGGTTTTCGGTATGGCATAAACCATACAAAGGTGGATAAGTGATCCAAAGAGGATTCACTACTCCAAGTGACATCGAAGACATATCTCATTTGTTATTTGCTTTATCAGCTTGATAAAGTCGTTGGCCAATACATGATGAATTTAGGAGAAATTGTTTCTCTAAATTCATAAGGTTAATCGAAAGCTGCAGCAGCTAATATGGATTGATACATGAGTAGACACTGCACCACGCTCATTTCTTTTCGAAATATCTAGTGAAAAGACCAAGGTGCACTAAGAGGCTGGTTACTGAAAGGTTTATTGAAGAAGTCATATTGACTCTTCTTGCATATTGGGTGGCCATGATGCTTTGCTAAAAGCCAATCTTGGTTTATAAATATAATACTCTTAATTGTGTAATTATATTTATTGTCATTATGATGGAAGCCTAATGGGTCACACGCAAAAAGATGATCTATTGGATTAAAATTAGGATGTAATTAAGTATGACTTAATTTAATAAAAGGTATAATGAAAAGGACATAATTAAATAAATTAAGAATAATTTAAACTTAAATATGGCAATAAAGATAAGAATGTCTTATCAAAACAATATCTATTTGTAGACACAGTTTTAAGGATAATATTAAATAAGACCAAACAATTGTATTTGAAAAATTAAATAACGATTTAATAATTACTTAATTAATTATTGGCAGTCTTTACATTTTCCCTTTCACTCAAAGTATGGGGAAAAAGTGGGCTTTAGGGGTAGTCCTAATTAGGTTGAGGAATCAATCCGTATCAATTATTTTTTAGATCATTTTTCAAAGCCTTTTTTTTATTAAATTAATACATGTCTATTCCATTCCATTTTTCCTTGAAATGAGGGTATTCATGCTTAGATGGTAGCTCATGAAAAAATTATATTCCTTGAGAAGGTTTTACCTCATGAAAATGCTCTTTAATGGAACTTTAGCTATAGTAGGTCATGACCAAGAAACCACTGGTTTCGATTAGTGGGCCAAGAATGCTCATATTATCAATGTATCTGATAAACTATGGGGTGGCTTTTGCAACCCATGCAGGATCAATCATATTCTAGGTCAAAGCAATGAACCTATTTGAAGTGGCTCAATTTGTCCTAGAAAAGCTTATGTATGAATAAGGATTAATTTTACTTCCCCACCTCATTACTCTAGGCTGAATCGCAGGTCTTGGAGAAGAAGTTATAGGCACTTTTCCATACTTTGCATCTAGAGTACTTCACTTAAGTTTCTATTGTATTGGGCTTTCATGGTATTTATCATGCATTTTTGGGACTTGAAACTCTTGAAGAATCTTTTTCATTTTTTAGTTATGTATAGAAAGATAGAAAGAAAATGACCATAATTTTGGGTATACACGTAATTTCACTAGGTATAGGTGCTTTTCTTCTAGTGTTCAAGGCTTTTTGTTTTAGGGGTGTATATGATACATGGCTTCGAGAGGAGGAGATGTAAGAAAAATTACCAACTTGACTCTTAGCCCAGGTGTTATTTGGATATTTACTAAAATATCCTTTTGGAGGTGAAGGATAGATTGTTAGTGTGAACGATTTGGAAGACATATTTAGAAGACATGTATGGTTAAGTCCTGTTGCATGCCTCATCTCATAAGAAACCTCAAAGGTGCTCTATTTCATTATATTCCATCCGGATCCCAATTCCATTTTTATATTCTCATTGACGTGACATAAGAGATGTCTATTCTAGTTTATCTTTTTTTATTTCTATAATCATCATATAATAATCCAGAAATAGAAGAGAAAAATGTGAGGTTAATGATGATTTTAAAATCTTTTATATGAGGTAATCTAAATTCTAAATATAAAAAAAAAACTTATCACATTGTTTTCTAGATTGTTTTACAAAGCCTTTTTTATTAAATTAATATGTCTATTCCATTCCATTTTTTTCATTTTTGATTATTTTAATATGAATCTCGGTATCCATCAAAAGAATCAAATCCATGATTAATATTATTTACATTAAGTAAAAATTCTTTACTTAGGTTAGAAAATTTAATCATGAATTAAATTATCTAACATGTAAATTAAAAGGGTTCGGCCAAAAGCTTTAATTATCACGTCAAGAGAGTTTAGTTGTGAAATACTCTAAATTGAGGTTGGTAATGGGCCGGGCGCATGGAATAGCTATTTTTGGTGTGTTATTGGGCTAAAATATTAATAAGTTAGTACTAAGGCCCAATCTTGGACAAACTAATTAAAATAGTTTTAATCGGGCTTTAGGAACACTCTAAAGTGGGGTCACCTTTTGGACATTTTAGTAATGGGCTCAGTTGACCCATTAATCAAGCCTAACATCGCTCAAGGTATATTTAAATACATTATTAAGGCTTTTTGACTGATAAGAAGCATTAGGAAAACCTTAGGTGCTAACCCTAGAATTCTTTAAGGGGTTTGGTGAACATATATGCTTCCCTAAGCTCTTGTTGCATTTTCATGGTTTTTTATTTTAATGTTCTTGAATCTTTCTTGATAGAATGAGAAAAGAAAAATAGTTTTCTAGCATTAAGAGATTAGTTTTGCACAAAAGTTGTAAAATTGGCCAAATCCTGAAATCTTTTTTTTCCTAAGCCTTTTTTTATGTTGATTAGTATTTCAGGTGATCTCAAAATGTTTTTTGATTACTATGAAGGTAGAAAATCAGTTTTCTATCTTAATGGAATCAACTGCGGATCAAAATTTAAGATTTTTGGATTTGTTTGCCTGTATCTGTGAAAAATAGTTACTTCTCTATAGAGTTATTTTTATTTTTTTTAACGCAACAAACATGGGAATTGTTCTTGGATCACTTCAGATCTGAACCTATTAGCTAAATATCTTTTGGTTAAGGTTTTAGAAAACATCTAACTAGCATCGGAGAACCAACATAGCTCATAAAGGCTCTAATAGGCATTTGTGTGGATCACCGTTGGAGGTAAGACCTAATACCACTTGTGGCCTCAAGAAGTGATTATAGTATTCAACCTATGGTGTGTTCATGGAGGGATCGACATGCTTAGAGTGATGAGTCTGAAGTAAGTATGATTTCTATTATATTTGTGTTTTAAAATTGTTGTCTAATTACATGTACATCTTTTCTAAGATCTTAAGACAATCCAGGTGTTTCTTTCTTTAATTCTACTATGTAAGTTTAATTCTAATTAAATTTTATGCTTATACCAACATGCATGAGCCCAAAATTTCCCTTTCAAGTGGCATCAGAGCCTAAGGTTTGCAGATTACATATGGTCTAGCATGCCGATTTTTGGTGATAATCAATCTAATTAATTTATGTGTTAATTTAGTAATTTTTGGTTTTAGTAAGATTCTTGAAAATTTATTTTTCTTCAAATTTTTTAAAATCTAGATAACATGTAATTTTTGGCTTTAATCATGTTTAAAAGAATTTAAATAATTAATTAAAATTATTTTAATTAATTTGGATTAAAGTCCTAACATGTCTTAAGCCTTCCGGGTTGTTTCAATGTTATTTTGATCAATTTCTTGAATTAAAAATTTAAAAATTATTTCTTTTTAATTATTAATTTTCTAGCATTTTAATGCAATTGTTATCAATATTAATTAGTTTAAAATATTTTTTCTAATTAAATTGATATTAGAGTCATCTGTCAACGTTTTGATGTTAACTGTTACTAAGATGCTCTATTTTGATGTTTTAAGGGTGCTAAAATTTTCAGCAATTGCTAGTGCTACTTTTTCCTTGTTTTCCACCTTGAAAGTATCATGAAAAGTTCATAATACTTGCTGGAAACTTTTGGTTAAAATAAAAGTTAAAAATGTTTAAATTTCGGGCCATGTAGTATCTATATGATGGATGTGGCATGTTGTCCTTCTTTGTGTGACCTTGGTGCGACATCAATGGTAGCAAGATGTTGTTTTATTATCAAAGTTTAGTGGGAGGAAGACAATAGTGTTGGAGTTGAATTAGGATGGCTAAGATAGGCATGCATGGAGCAAACACCTAATTGAACTGGGACTCTCTAAAATGTTGAGTTCTATTAAAACTCCTACTTATCATCAAACATCTAATTATCAATTGTATTAATTTTCTTAAATTGTTTAAAATATGAATTGGATAATATAATAAGTATGGAATTAAAATTCAGTTAAATTGTTTAGTTGAAAAATATATTTAATTTAATTCATTAATTTTACTTAGAGTAGGATTTGTTCTAATGTCATTAGAATAAATGTTAATCATTTAAGAAAATTGTTTTCTTAATTAAATTAAATATGGATCAATTACTAAGACTTCAAAAAATTTGGAAAACTAGTTTCCTAAATGATTTAGGAAATATTACATGTTAAATGGATTGCCTCGTACCCTTTTTTTTCTCTCCAGACAATCCAAAACAGGTGTGCACAACTTAAAAGATATATATAGTGGTGTGATTAAGCCTTTGGGTTAACCCTTGATCGAGATTTGGTAATATAAAAGGGAGAAAGATCATTGGACAAATCACTCATCCAACCAGTCTTGGAAGGTTACCATGAGGTAACTATAAATTTAGAGTCACCACTGATCATTTCCAACTAGGCAAAATCGAATGCTTATCGAAAACAATATTTCGAGTTACAAAACTCGAAATGTTGATTTCAAGGTCTATAATGTCCAGATATTCATTGGTTGGTCTAGGAGTTGGTTAGGCATGTGAAAAGATTAGAGCCCCCATGACGCTCGAAATTGATATCCGCTAACTATATCTCACTTCAGTTTTGGTTTAATTGGTTCCATTTGGTCATTATGTAGATATAATACCCTTTAATGCATGAACTTCTACGAAAGTTGTAAATTTTGATAGAAAATCTCATATCACCTATGCACCGCGGAGGTATGAGGAGCATAGGGATTTTTAACGAAAATAATTTCTAGATTAAATTTTAAAAATTCAAATATTTTGTGTTAGGCACTGGAGACATATTGACATGGAACGTTCTCTGATAAATTTTTTGAAAACATTTTTTAAATATAAATGTATGACGGTTGCTACAAAAAGGAAATGCGTTAGTAGGATGAAAGGGAATATCATAATTTCACACATAAATAATCACAAACAAAAAAAAAAGTATCAAAGATGGTCGATCGAAATGTATCTCATAATTGCTTTCAATTATTGAAAAATAATCAAAATGACAATTTGAATATGTATTTGTATTCATTGGTAATTTGAGGGGCAAAAAAAGGTTTTAATCGAAACAATATGGGATATCCAAAAAAGAGAAAATTTTTGGATTTTAAGGAAAAAATAGGGTTAGAGTATCCCCTCAGAGAGGCGGGATTGGAGTATTCCCTAATAATGAAAATTTTTAATGATTTTAGAAAATAATTGTGAAGCTCAAATAAATTCAGGAGAGAAAATTCAAGTTTTTTAGTGGAAAACAGGGTTGAAGTAGCCCTACTGAGTGGTAGGGTTTGAGTATCCCCTAAGAATGAAATTTTTTTATGATTTTAGAAAATAATTAGGAATCTCAAATAAATTCGAAAGAGAAAATTCAACTATTTTTGGTGGAAAATGGGGTTAGAGTATCCTCTCACAGTGGTAGGGTTGGAGTGTCCCCAAGAAAGAAAATTTTTTATGATTTAGAAGAAAAGAGATATTTATTTTATTTTTATATTATTTTTTATAAGGTATCTTGCAGATAGGAAATCAAAGATTTGAATAAAATATATTTTTTTCTTAAGCATCAATCTGAGGTTAAAGGGCTTATGTTATGGGAGAGCCAATTGGATGCATTTCGAGAAGTTCAAACGTCTGAATAATGGTCACTTGGGAGATGGGTAAATTTTAATTCTAAAAAAATAGGGGATAGCATTGCACCATCTCCCTTCTTGAATTTATTCTGGGTTCACCCAAAGGTTTTAGGGTAAACAAGATACCATTGGAAAGGTAACACAATGAGGACTAATATAAAAATATTTTAAAAGTCCTCGAAAATCACTTTCTAGGCGAGATTAATTTTTAGAGTTTGGCATGTTTCGACACTAGCAGCATACACAAGGGAAAAGGCATGATAGATTTTGAAAAATTGTTCTAGACTCATTCAAAATTGTTTAATCATAAACAATACCTTTCCAAAAAGGGAATATTACGAACTTACTGGGAAAAATATTTGGATAATATAGGAAATCATCTGATGGGCTGAAACAGCCCAAATAGAATGTAATGCATTGGTTTAAAGGGTTCTAGATAGAAAAGGTTCGAAAAAGCATGAGTCCGTTATCTTGGATGATCTAAGGGCAAATGAGACACATTTGGAAAGATAATTCGATGCCTTTTAAGGGAAAAATATAAAAAATTTCTATAAAAATAATTTATGGTTTGAAAATAATTTTTCAAATCCAAACTATGATGCTACTAGAGCAAAAACAGGGATTATTTGACTTTTTAGGTTTTTTGGGGTCAAACTTAAGCTACAGATGTTTGAACATCCATGACACATAGAAAAAAGTGAGATGGGCATCACGAGTTCATTCTACAATCCTGGAGTACTTTGGGAAAATGAAACAACTCGTTGACTATGCAACAAATAAAAGTGTTAAGCTCAAGATCAAGGTTTATTATTTCTTTATCAAAGGGTTAACTTGTTTTAACATGAATCTAGACCTAAAATGTTTGATTTGTCTCCAAGATTGGATGACCAATTTTGTGAAAACATTAAATCCATGCTAGTCTCCATCTGTTGGAGGTAGCATAGGCTCAATTTAAAGATTTTCTTTTGAAATCATATTTTTGCGACAAACAAGAAAACAATTATGACAAAAAAATGCTAGGAACATCAATAACACATTCAAACAAGCAGGAGATGACATTTTGACATAGAAAAGATGATAAAAGAATAAGAAGGTGACAAATAAGATGTATGGAGATGACATCAAAAATCATATTACGGGAGATGAGATAATCATATTTGAGTAAAGAAAATCATGCTGGAATTTTTAAGACAACATTTTTATACCATGAAATTCATCAAAATGTAAGAGAATACATGAATATGTTCAAAAACATGTTAGAATGAAGATTCAAGCATATGTTAAGCATTTGATGATGGATGAAACATATCAAAAATTTATGGACAGGGGCTATTTTGATGGAAAAAATGATAAGAAGCATGTTTGGTCACTCAAACACCACTAAGGCATCAAAAAGATTATCGAGGTCATAAAACTACAACAACCAAGGCCATAATAATGCTTAAAAGAGTCCTAGAATGGTCATGGCACCATAAATTGCTCACTAAAATGATGCAAATGATAAAATAAAAAATAAATGGAGCATGTAGAGAAAAGATACCAACAAGCCTTGAACTTTCCTCTTTACTCAGAGTAGTGACTCAAAACTTAGTTTTTTCCCTCTCTTTGCTATTGTTTAGCAAGAAAAGGATGCAAAAAAAAGCTTACTTGATTATAATGTTGATAGAAAAGGTTTTAAAGATGAAAGTGTATGAAAGGTTAAGTTTTTTGGACGTTGTCCGGTAGGGGTTTAGAGGAGCTACGAGAATAAAGTTTCTGGATAAAATGGAGGTCAATGGAACATCATTTATGGGAGTGTTTATAGGCTTGGAGGTTGCTAAAGGTTTTTTGGAGATAGCTGAGAACAAGATAGAGAATGTCTCTGTTGGTTGCTCCTTCCCCTGTTGAGCCTAGATTGGCTCTTTTATATAGAGTGTGCTCAGCCAGTGTTTTTGAGCCAAAAGTAAAGGCATTGTGGGATTTTTCCTCATGTACTAAGAGACAATTTCAGATACTATGCTTAACTGATCTCATTTCAAAGCTTACTATGCAGAGTAAAGGTGTAGAAAGGCTATAGTAGTCTGCAACTAGAGAAAAAGCCAAGCCTGCCCTTTGACAAACCATATATTTCATGAAAATGTCCCTTGTCATTAGCTATTTGGGCTTTAAAATTTTATTTAAGTCCAATCACAAGCCCATCTTTGAAGCTCGGTATGAATTATGATGATTTTTAGTGCAAAAAGGTGTTTGAATCATATTTTCAAAGGCTAAAAAATGGCTCAAACTAGATAAAAGTACTTTTATGTATTAATACAAAACCTTTTGTATCGATACATAAGGCAACTTTTACCCTTAAGTATCGATACAATGAAGTATGTATCGATACCAAGAGCAAAAAATTGTTTCCAATTTTGAGAGTTAGAGGCCTGTATCGATACTTTATGGACTTGTATAGATACTCCGACTTATGTATCGATACATTTTGCCAAAAATCACAATCATGTTACTGCCAAGGCTCATATTGATATAAACATGCTGAGTATCGATACTATACCATAGGTATAGAGACCAAACCCTCTTTTATCAATACTACATGTGAAAATTTAAATTTTGGTGACGTGAAAGCTTTATATCAGTACTTATGTACCAATGTGACTTGTACGTACCTTAGGCTCTTTGAATACCTCACCTTGGTCACAAATAGTGAGAAACTAATCCATGCTCATCTGAATAGCTCTAGTGATACCCGAGTAGTGACTTTTAATACTTATTTTTACATTCTTCTTTAATATGACCTCTTGTCATTTCAAACCTTCCAAAAAAAATTTTTTTACCTGAAAACTATCCCCATTTTTCTTTTTTTATTTTTTCATATTGTATCTTTCAACTATGCCTAAAGATGCCAAAAATTGGCCCGAACAAAATGAGGCCTATAGTTGGCCCTCTTTGGTTGTTGCTGAGATCAAGAGTAAGGCAAAGACAAGCAGACACCATTTTGATTGGGTAGGATGATGGTTTTGTTTACCTGTAGAAAATTAGAGATCTAGTTAGGATTATGTTGAGATAGATCGAATATATCAATAATGATTTTAACAAACAAGAAAATTTCAATGTGTTTTAGAAGGTTTAACCCCTAACTAGGTTTATGATTTCCTAGGATTAGCTTCTCAGACAAGCATTAGCTATTATGGGCTTTGACTCGATAGTTGTCTAGTTTTCTATGGACTAAGGCAGTTAGGTGTCCTACTATCTAAGGACTGACTCCATAGGCATCCTACTCATTATGGACTGAGGTAGGTAGGCATCATGCTCTTTGAGGACTGAGGTAGGTAAGCATCTTACTCTTTGAGGCCTAAGGTAGGTGGGAATCTTACTCTTTGAGGACTGAGATAAGTGCATATCCTACTCTTTAAGGATTAAGGTAGGTAAGCTTCCTGCTCTTTGAGGACTCAAGTAGGTAAGCATCTTGCTTTTTGAGGATGAAAAGGGAAAAAAGGCATCATGCTCTTTGAGGATTAAAAAAAAGGGCATATTATTCTTTAAAGACTGAAAATGAAAAAGCATTCTGCTCTTTGAGGACTAAAATGATATGAGTTTAAGTACCTTTCTTGAATGGCATTTTCAATTTGCGCACTTATGAGATATGGGATTCTTACTTGGAACTTTTTGAGGCTTTTTGAAAATATGAATTTGTACCTAATGTTTTGTTTAATTTTGGCTTTTGAAAGTGAAAGCTCATACCTAAAGAATGATGTATAAGGATGCAAAATACATGCTTAAGTGATGCAAGAGTGATGATTTTAAAAGTCTAATCCGATAATCAATTTTTGGCTTTGTTGATTGTCTGATCTTCTATGAGTTTGATAGGATAGCTTCTTTTTTTGAAAGGTATGAGAGATCTAGGATTGTGAAGGGATAGACTTGAGCTTAAATGGCTCATGTTTTGGGACTTTTCTTGCATTGAGTTTGGTGAGTATAGAGGATACCTTTTTCCCAACTATGATTCAAAGGGTGTCTTTGGTGGTTTGGGTAGACTATTTTTAACTTTAGTTGTTAAGATAATAGTTTGAAAAAAAACTTTTGCCCCTTTATCTTTAGGTTAAGGTTTACTAAGATAAGGTTTTGCGCACATTTTCAAGATATAAAGTCAAAGGGTAAGATCGATTGTGGCCCCAAAGGTTTATTCTTGGTTTTTTAGACATGAAACAAAATTCTTTCAGAGTTTTATCTTTCCAAGTAATGCTGGGAAATCTTATTACCAATTCCATTCATTTATCAAACATTATTAGTTAAATGATAAACATGATACAACATGGGATGTAGGAGTTACAAAAAGACCTTGTAAGAAATCAAGTGATTGTATTTCATTCAAAGGAAAAAAGGTAGAGGTTATGAAAAATTATGAGATCACAAAAGATTTTAGATACAAAGAAGTTAAAAGAGGTTTTTTTAGCTACTTAGCCCCTAATGTTGATGATATGAGTATTCACTAAGTGTCTTTGGAGATAATTCTCAAGTAATTAATCCTTTTAGTGTTAGCCAACTCGCAAGAAGATTCTTCAGATCACCCCATGGTAGGATGGAGGCTTTGTGGTTAGGTAGTCTCCATTTTTCAAGTGCACGTAAGGATAAAATTAGATAAAGTAGGTTGGTGTAGAATATATGAGTTAGGTTATGATTTGGTGTTTTGGTCAGGGTTGTAGGTTAAATTGGTGCTGGCCTAAGCTAGTGATAGTTTAGGCTTGATTTGGTTCAGGTAATAAGAGAGTTTGGTCACTTAAACTGCCCTTTCAGGTTTCCAACCTAAGCCAACTTGTTTTTCTAGATGCCTTTTTAGGTTTTTATCTTTTTTTATCAGTGAAAGTAGAAGGAAAATAGGATGCCTTTTTAGATTTTCTTTCTGAAATCCTTTTAGGGATAGTATTTCTTGATGGAATTAGAATTTATTGGAGTGGAAAAGTCGCCATTGTCTATCTCAGTTAAAATTAAGATTCCTTCAAAAACTACACACTTTTCCATGTATAGCCCTTCCCAATTCTGAGTTTATTTTCCTTGGGCATCTTTATAGATTAGGAGAACTTGTTTGAATACTAAGTCACCTTCTCAGAACTGATGAAGGTGGACCTTTTTGTTATAGGCTCTGATCATGCACTTTTGATACATCTACTCATGATATATAGTTTTTCATTTTTTTCTCTTCGATAAGGTTGAGATGTTCATAGCAGTTCTTGACCCATTTAGCCTTCTAAAGTTGTGTTTACATTAAGAATCTGAGTGAAGGGATTTCAACTTCAATAGGTTGGACAACCACCATGCTATAGACTAAAGAGAAAGGGGTAGCACCTATAGAATTAATGCAAAAGATAACTTTTTGTGCCAATCTTTGTACATCTCAGCCATCTTTTGACTATCTTCTTGATATTCTTGTTGGCTGCTTTAAGTGCTCCATTATTTTTGAACGGTATAAGACAAAATTATGATGCTGAGTCTTGAACTGAGAGCAAACTTCTTGCATTATTTTGTTTTTCAAGTTGCATTCATTATCAATAATGATCTGCTCGAGAAGGCCATATCTATAAATGATATCCCGTTTCATAAATTTGCATACAACAAATTTTGTGACATTAGCATATAAATTCACTTCCACCTATTTTGTGAAATAATCAATAGTAACCAGAATAAAGCGATGCCTATTAGAAGCCTTAGGGGTAATCAGTCCGATCATGTCCATCCCTTACATAAAAAAAGGCCATGGAGCTATCATAATATGTAGAGGTATCGGTGGGACATGGATTTTATCTGTATAGATTGGCATTTGTGGCACCTTTGAGCATAGTCAATGCAATACTTTTCAAAAGTCAACCAAGAATAGCCCGAATGCATGACTTGTTTTGCCATTTGATGTCTAGTGAAATGCATACCATAGATTCCTTCATGGACACCTTCAAGAATTCTTTTGGCTTTGAAGGCATCCATGCACCGAAATAGTACTTGATCCCAACCTTTCTTGTACAAAACCCCACTATCTAAAAAAAGCTTGCAACTACTATTCAAATGGTTCCATTGTTAATTTTGATAGCATATTTAGGGTATTACTGATCTTTAATGTGTTAAAAGATGTCATGATGCCATGGTAGGCCATCCTTTTTTTTTACATTTTGACAATGTGCTAGAATTTTGTAGATGCTCATCTAAATAGAAGCAATGTTTGATTTCTCGATTGACTTTGAACATAGACGATAAGGTGGCTAAGACATCAGTGATTTGTTTCTTTCCCATGGTAAATGCTTAAAGCTAATATCATCAAACTCTTTTCTAAGTTTTGCGATCAGATTCCTATAATGGATCTATTTAGCATCATGTATTTGCCTTTCTCCTTTCAGTTAGTAGATGACAAGGGCTGAATCTCCAAATACTTGCAGTGTTTGGATACCCCTTTCAATGATGGCTTGAAGTCCCATAGCGCAAGCCTCATATTTAGCTATATTATTGGTGCAATCGAAGTTCAATCTTATAGTGAAGGGGTAGTGGTTTCCATTATACGAGATAGGAATTACCCTAATTCTATGCCCCAAAGCATTTAAAGCTCATTACAGTACATTTTCTAAGATGAACTACATTTGACAGTGTCCTCTACCTTGGATATGCACATTATTAGGGAATTTAAAGTCCAAAGGTTGATAGTCATCTATTGGTCAGCTTACTAAGAAGTCTGTTATTGTACTACCCTTGATGGCTTTCAGGTTCACATATATGATGTTGTATTCAAGAAGTAAGGCCTTGCGCAAATACTTAATGGGATCGAGTTTGGCGATCAACCCCATGAGATGGTATACCATGTATTGTCTTAACCTCTGGGCTATCCAACGTAAAGCACAACATAGCCTATTTTTTCATATTTCATGAACTTCTTGCTCAAATAGTAGATAGCCTATTTTTTCTTGACTTGTCATGTTGACCTAATACGTAACCTATTAACATACAAAAACTGATAAATATAGGATTAAAGGTTGATCAGGCACTGATATCATAAGTACTAAAAGGTTCAGAAAGTAGTGTTTGACCTTATTGAAGGCTTCTTAGCATTCTTTATTCCATTCTCTAGGATTTTATTTTTTAAGTAGCCGAAAGAGTGGATCGCATTTATCATTTAGCGGAGACATTAATTGAGTTATATAGTTCAACCTTCTTAAGAAACCCCTCACTTCTTTTGGAGTTCCAAGTGGTGGCAGGTTCTGAATGGCCTTGAACTTGTTAGAATTGACTTTTATTCTTTTTTCCTTACAATGAAGCCTTATAGTTTATTAGATGTAACATCAAATGTGCATTTGGTGGGGTTTAACTTGAGCTAATTTTTATGAAGCTGTTTGAAGAGTTTTTGCAAATTGGCCATGTATTCATTCTCTTTTGAAGATTTAGCAATCACACCATTCACATAGACCTCTATTTCCTTGTGCATAAGATCATGGAAAAATGTTAACATTGCCCTTTGATCTATTGCCCAAGCATTCTTGAGCCCGAAGGGTATCACTTTATAGTAGAAAGTGCTCCACATGGTCATAGGTCATCTTTTCCATATGTTCAATTGCCATTTTAATTTGGTTATAACCCAAAAATTCATCCATGAAGGAAAATAGTGAAGTTTTAATGGTGTTGTCCACTAAGTTGTCAATATGGGGCAAAGAGAAATTATCTTTTGGACTAGCTCGATTTAGGTCCCTATAATCTATATGCATCTACATTTTACTATTTTTCATAGGAATTCGGACTATATTGGCTATCCATTCAAGATATTTGGCTACTTTGAGAAATACAGCCTTAAATTGCTTTTTCACTTCCTCTTTGATCTTCATAAGCATTTTGAGCTTTATCCTTTTAAGCTTTTGTTGTATAGGCTTAAACTTAGGTTTTAGGGGAAGTTTATGGACCAAATTTTTGGTGTCTAATCCAGGCATGTCCTTGTAGGCCATATTTATTTTTCTTCTCCTTTAATTAGCCTCAACAAGTCTGTAGGTATGGGGTTCTATTCAAAATCTCTTTTTGCCTTGACCTTATTGATATAGATTGGTTGTTCAAAATCGATATCCAGAGGTATTAGTATAAATATTCATGTCACTTTCATCTGGGTACTTGAGAATACAAAAAAAGAACAATATAGGTAAAAAAATATGTAAAAAATGGTCTAATAGTTGGCAAGAACTACGAAAATGAACACGAAAGATGAAATGCATAATGTTTAGTCATTTTCATTGATAATACTTAATAAAGGGATGCCCATACAAAAAAAAACCTACAATGCTCTTTGGACGAAGCATGTAGGTTTAGTTCATAGCATTACTTTGAAAAAAAACTTAAACAGTGCAAGAATCTCAGTTTTATTCCAAACACTTGGAACAAATCCTAGAGGGACAGACTTGTCTTTTGGTCCATCATTGACGTCCCTGGCTCATTAATTGCATTAATGGAAAAATCCCTAAATTCCTTGTTTAGTATGATCATAACATTAGTAGAGCCAGTAATGGTGGAAATGTCATTGGTTTATATCCCACGCCTTGTCCAAACAAATGGGCCATCATTTTTTCACAGTTTTTCTGAGCTTGTTTTCTTTTTTGTTGTGCACTAGGCCTAAATCCTAATCCTCTTTCGTCGATCTGGTTAACAACTTTTAAGGCTTTGGCAATCCCTTGAAAGTGTTTCTCGAGTTCCTTTCCTGCCTACGCACCTTTGTTGATTGTTAACTTTAGACCCATATAAATGCTCTTCGGTAAATAAAGCTTTTCTATTGGTAACCTCTCTTTGACATAAGTGGCATTGACAAACTCAAAGGATTGAAATGAGAATATCTTCATCGGGTTCGATGTATGGGGCATCAGTTGAGGTAGCAATAATGATATCTTTTTCTCTTTCGATGCTAACAACTTTATTTTTTATGATGAATTTTAACTTTTGATGCAATGATGATGGCACTACACCTGCAGGGTAGATCTAAGGCCTTCCCAATAGGCAACTATATGATCAAGCAATATACATTACATAGAAGTCCACTTTATACGTGCACGGGCTAATTAGAGTGGAATGGTGATGTTTCCCATGACATTTCTTCAAGTTCCATCGAATGCTTGCATAACCATGTGACTATTCTATATATGAGTTGCATCAGTAGGGAGGTTGTTCCAGCATGATACGGGCATTACATTTAGAGCTAACCTGTTTTCAATAAGCACTTTGGGCAACACTCTACCCTTATAGTATGTGGTGATGTAAAGAGCTTTATAGTTTTCTCTTCCTCCATAAAGGATTCCATCATCGCTAAAAGATATATAGTTGTTGGCAGTGTTGCCTGGAGGGACATGTGCTTCATTCAAGACCTTGAAGAGAGTGTTTCTATGACTTTGAAATTTAATAGCAGTGATAGTATAGATATCTTGGCAGGCTGCTTTCTCAACTGATCGATGATGTTGTATTTATTATGCTTAATGAACTTAAAGAATTTTGTAGCTTCTTTTTCACTCACTGACTCCTTGAAAGCTATCAGATGTGAGTTTTTAGTTGTAAACTTTGGTGCTTGAGGTGCAAAAGTAGCATTCTTTTGCTAAGTTTCATCTTTTGATATTGCTAAAGCGTAACATTTATCACTCTGAGTTAGTTGGCTTAGCTCTGAAAGGTCAACGTTTACTACTTGCTGACTTGATTCTCTATTGAGTGAGGTTTTGCTTTCATATTTCCAAGGAACCAACTTATCATCCTTAAAAAAGAAAGGGGATGGAAGTTGAATGATCATTTTTGGTGTAGGCTAAACAGGAGCAACTTTGACTCTTAGTTGGTTATCGAACAAGACCCATAATAATCTAACACCACAATAAGGATTATTCTCTTTCCTTTCAATAGCATTAATAGACAGTATCACATTTGCTGATGAGGTATATGAGGCTTGCTTTTTAGCTAGAATTCAATGTTACCTTCAGTCATTATTCTTTGAAGCATAGCATAAAACTCTTTGCACGCTTAAAGAGTATGGCCCTAAACAATATGGAAATTGCAAAAGTCATCAGCCCTTTGTTTTCTTTTCTACCCTATTGAACAATTTGGCTTGTACCATGATTTGCAAAACCAAATTCATTGGCATTCTGACATCATCGAAGTTTTATACGGCCTCCCAATCTTTATCAATAGTTATTCTAATCACATCTGACTCAATGTTAGTTTAAGATACACTGGCTCTAGTACTAGATTTCGATTGTTGTCTGGCCTCTATTTTTTTACCCATTTGCCCTTAAAGGTATCTTTTTTGCTTCAGTCACATTTTATGGCTTCATCAATTGTTTTGCATAATACAACTACATCTATGAATATCCTTGGGATTCTTTTCACTACCTTCTTATAATAAGGCACTTGTAATGTGCCAATAAATCTAACAATCATTTCTTTTTCTATCAGCAAGGGATGAATCTGGGTGGCCTATTCTATTTATCTCAGAGTATATTGCTTGAAGCTTTTGTCAGCTCTTTTTTTTCATGTTCATGATAGAAAAAAAAAACTTGAAACTAATTCGATGGCAAGTCTCTCTTTATCTATGGCATTGATAGACAAATAAATGTACTTGTCATGCTCCTCAAAGAACTCAATTTTGAATCAGTCCATCATCATTTAGACCATCTCTAGGAAAAGTGGGAAGTGTTGCAGAGTATGGGCTTGACCACAGTGGGAACAACATGGTTTAATGGTTTCTTCACTCTGGTTTTCAACACATGACACTAGTCCTACCTTCACAAAAGCATGCCATACCTTACTCATTGGGGTTTTAACTTCTCTGATGCTTCTTTCGATCCAATATCTTTTCCTTTCAATCATCGCATTCACTCTTGGCTCTGTATGGTTAGGAGCAAGATTAAATCTAATGGTAGGTCTAGGCTTTTATCGACTTTAATCATATCTTTTTCTAATAGACCTTGTACCTTTCTCTTAAATGAGATGCAGTTCACGATAAAGTGGCCTTGTGCCCTAGCGTGGTACTCATAATAAGCATTTTTATTATACCATTTGAAGTATAAAGGTGATCTTGAGTTTGTGAACACTAGGGAAACTAACTGACCTACTAATAGACAAGAGTAAATCTCTTTGTAAGAGTAAGGAAGTGGCTGGAAGTGTTCCCTTTTCTCAGAGTGCTTGTTGATTATTTAAAGCTCTTGCATTATTTATATTGTGAGATTATGCACTCTGGGCTATGTTTTAAATAGGATTCAATGTAAAGCTTATTTTTGGAACGATCGAGTAGAATGGATTGGTTGTGGCATCATTAAATAGGGGTTAAAACTTGGATGCAACATGTTTGGGAAGTACACACTTTGCATCAAATATGGATTCCAATTAAACCTAGCATGACTTTCGCCAGTAGCATTCACTTCATTCTCCTTACCCATTATTGTTGACTTCTTGAACAACCGAGATGATTCTCTTACAGATATGTTACCATTTTTTATAGTGTTATCGATCATTTTCACCTGATATGACCATATCAATAAAATTTTTCATGGCATTTCCCACTAACCTTTCATAGTAAGGAGCTAGTAAAATGCTAATAAAGTGACCATTATCTCTTTCTAAGTTAAAGAAAGGTGAACTTGAGTTGCTTCCTCTTTCTATGTCTAAATATATTTCCTGAAGCTCTCAAATGCTTTCTTTTCCATGATCATAAAGGAAAGTCCATCGAGGCCTAGTTAGACACGTGTTTATATTGATCAAAGAAGGTGCGAGCCAAATCTGCCCATGTCTAAATTTTTACAAGATCAAGCCCTATGTACCAACGGATAACTACCCTTGTTAGACTATTCTAAAAGTAAAGGATCAGTAACTTTTTATTCTCTTCATACCCAGCTATCTTATGGCAGTACATTCAAAGGTGTGCCCTAGGGTCTATAGTCTCATCATCTTTTCAAAATCTGACACTTTGGATTTAGGTGGGATAATGAGACTAGAAACCAGTCCCAATGATTTTACGTCCATAATCCCAAATTTATCACTTCTTTTGATAGCTCAAAGGCACTTTTTCAATGATCGATACTTGTTTAAATCTTTATTATTTTCCAAGGACCTTTTTACTTTTTCTTATTTCATTTGCTTATCGAGATCTGGGACTATAGGCCTCGTCGCCAAAAAACTTGCACCCTAAAATCCTTGGACTAGATGGGATGCTACCGCAAAGTTAATAAAAATAAATGACTAAGTTGATGGGATATTTGCTACTAGAGGATGCTGCCAATGCAATGCCCCTTCCTAAGCTTTAGTGGCTTCAGTACGGCCATTTAAGTTGCTCTCATGATTAGCTGGTTTTTTTCTCGCGTGGCTACGCTTGTTTGCCCTTTTTCTTCAAAACCTCATATAATAGCTTAGTCAATTCCATAATTTGAGCTTGGAGTTTTTTATTCTTATGGAGTGATTACTTTTAAGACACCCTATACATGAGTCCAAGTCTCTCAATATGGGCTTGGTGATAGTTTTTCATCTCTTTCTGACGATTACAAGTGTTATACCGATGATGAACTATAGGTTCCATGTTTAGAGAACCTTCACTTTAGGTTATTAACAAATTAGACTTTTTTATTTGTTGTGAGCATGTTTGATGAGATAAAGATGCATACGCAATTAGATGACAATTAACATAAATTCATAAAGTAGTAAAAAGATTAGATTAATCAGTAAATGCACATGAGACAATCAAACTTAGGGAGCAGATTCATCAATAGCATCTTTCATTAAAGCAACAAAATACCCCAATTACACCGATTAAATTTGAAAATGTCAAACACGGTTACATTGCTTGATTACATGCTCCATAAAATGCAACAATTTTTATTCATGGGCTTCAATGGGCAAGATGTTACATTTTAGCAATCAGGCTACGTCCATCATGTTCTTGACCTTCAATTAGGTTATTTGAAACTGCTCAGTGAGATGGTAATGATGGTCTTGATAATTTTGGAGGCATGATTAACTACTTGTAGCCATTCTTGCTAGCACTATTCGAAGGCTCTTACTAGTCACCTCTTCTCCATTGAGGTTTCAAAATTTTTAGACACATAACTCTGTGGACTTGTCTTGAGGCCATTCTTTCTCGAGGACCTTAAGGATAGGGCTAAAGCTGGGTAAGAAGTTATATGGCATCCTTTTTTTTAAGACAAAAAAGATTGACAAGTAAGTCATGTAGAAGTGGCGCACATCAGATGAAGTGACCCATACCTATTTCCCTATAAAAACTGAGAGCTTGAATAGTTTCAGCAACAGTGGTTGGTACGAGATTGATGTTGCAGTATAACCAGCAAAAGAGATTTACTACCGTAGCTTCAACATAGCCTCATGTTTTCAAAAATATGACTAGACCATATATTGCCAGAGCATAGATATCTTAATTTGTTTATATCAATGGTACTTACCATTGCTTTTTTCAAATTGGCCCATAAGATACACTCATTGTTTCCCTTTGTCTTGATACGATCTTTAATCTAAGATTCTATTGCCCTAAGAATCTAAGCTAATCTCTTCTTGAAAGTTGGAGGATGCAAAGCTTTACAATATATTCTATCAATCTTGTCCCTCTTAATATTGAGTAAAATAGTGTTTTCACCAATTTTGGAGACCAAATGTTCATGATTGAAAGTGCAACATCGATATGCTGGGTTTTAAAATTAAGATGCTACTTACAACAGACCAACATCCAAATGGACCTGGAGTAAAAATGCTATGTCTCCATCTCTCTTTGTGAATAATTCCTTTTTGATATTATCCCAACTGGTCCATACATACTTCAGTTCTTGCCAATCATTCTGACTGTACACTATCTTAACCTTTTCATGCATTGTTGAGATATAGCTAGGTTTGAGAACATCCTTATCTTTACATTATCGGCACTCAGACCATGCTTGGCTTTCCTCAAAAGGCTTCAGATTTGAAGTGGACTGTTGCTCTATGATAGACACCCCTTGATGAACATTGAACCATTGGCTAATTGTCCTATCATGATGATGGCTATGATGAAATTATGCATGCATCAAACAAAAAAAATAAAAAGGAACCAATTTGGTACCCGTACAAAATAACAATCATAAAAATAAGCATATATATAAAAATAGCAATAAAATGCATCATAAAAATTACCTCAACAATAGCCTGTATGATGCCTAAGGGCAAACACAACAATTGACAATAAATAGATAGCACAACGGCGTGTTCGAGTTAAAATTACCTTTAGCAAGGTGGCACTATACCTCGTAAAGACTAGACTGACCAATTAAGCAGTGACATTTGTTTATCAACACTTATGATAGCTACATGTTAAGCCATCATTTAGATAGAGTGAAGACTTATCTTGGTCAGATATAATTTTTCTTTTAAGGTTATATTGGGCAATGTAGGCGATAACATCCATTTGTTATCACCTATTTATTAAAGAGGGTTAGCTGTAGAACATAATAGCATACCCTAAAAATGATTATAAAATAAAATAACAAATACAGGCGATAATGTCTATTATCGCCTATGTAACATGGCATATAGGAGTGAAGGTAAGAAGTGTTTCCCGAAGTAACCCTATTCTTTAGGTCATTCTAGCTGTACTTTAGTATGGTTTGACATGGTTTGGCTAGTAAGGTTTGCTATATAGGTTTAAGTTAACACTTGGATTAGTATTCGAATCATTCCTCCATCCGATAAGGACAGTTGAGGCACCCTGACCCTAGGCTCATCATGGGTTTGGCAGAATAGGTTTGGTCCATTGGATATATTTCCTTATGTAAATGCAGAGGGGTACTCATTAGAGACATAGGTAATTTACACCCCGAAAGGTCTCTATGCCTTTGCAGATGGATATTCATAGAGGTGGATGGCTCACTTCTTCTTAGTAATTAGGACTATAACCACTCATGGTATTTAGTGGGAATCTAATGCACATGCTAGTGCACAGTGTGTGCCAGGGAAACAATCAAACCTTTTGTTCTACTCTCATATTACCATACTCATTTGAGTCAATATTTATTTAGGAACAAAATAGTCCCTAACAATCATAGGGCAAAAACCATGAAAGATAAAAAGTTAGCGGATAAAGGTGAGAGAGGATTATAACCAAATAATGATAGAATTTGAAAAAGCCAAGAATCAAGCGAGAAATAGCCACGTTGGTTTACACGTGCTTTCTCTCAAGGCATAATGGTTTGTGCGTGCTTTGATCCTATGCATAGGGCTTACACTTCCACGTGGCATCGTGCTGTACTACGTGCACGTACCTCAGTAGCATCGAATGCTTCGTGCAGGGTATTGGTGCTTGTACCTAGCCAAACTATAATGCCAATGTCGTACCTACCCTATACAGTTGAGGTTGCACCTATTATTAGGGTTAACATCCTAGCCACTATTGCTGATAGGGTTTGCACTCTAAGGTGGCTATGCACCTTGCAAGTGCTCATTCATGCAACCAAAAAAGTGCACATGCATCGGTGGCTTGGCTACTAAGTTTCAAGCCTTAGCAGCCTCGGTTAGGGTTTTAAAGTATCCCGATGCCCATAGCTAAGCTTGAAAAGTCTGCACACCATCATGCTATTGATTTCAGAGAGAAGCTATTTTATCTAGATAAAAGCAATAAAAACCAAATAGCTTCCTGATTATCAAAAAACAAACAAGTTAATCCAAAACAACTTTACAGTCTTTAGATCTCTTTTTTCCATGTTCGAATTACATAAAAATTAAAAAAAATAAAATAAACATATGAGGTGATGATAATCCACATCTAATTACAAACTCAATAAAAACCTAAAGACATCAAGTTTCAAGTATAATGGATCATGATCGGCAAAAAATAATAAAAAAAATATCATGATAAACAACATAATAAGAATCCTAGAATACTAACTCTCTTATAATTAAATCCATAAATAGTTAACAAAAATTTTGATTAAAAATTTTATGTATATAACATGATCACGATCTAGCTTGGATACCGATTGTAGGAAAAAATAGATCAGATGCGCAGCAAAATTTTAAAAATTGTTTTAATTCGATCATATTAAATCTTGTTGTTGTATACAATAAAACCATCATAATCAATTGCTTTAATTATAGATTTGGAAATTTCATGCAAGAATTCCTAGAACTATGTGAAAGCTTCAACCAACTAGTTTTCTCCACTATTCTTTAATTCCTGGATAGTAGAGTGTATAGGCATTTTTTTCTCAATCAACTTTCATACGATTTGATTCTTCTTAATGACCATATTGTGCCAATAGGTTAAAAATCATGAGAAGTTGTGATTAGAAACCCCCAGTATGGTGCCAAAGTTTAATTTGAAACCTTAGGCATATGCCTCTTATTTATAACAGGTAACAAGGTGGCCTTAATTTTTAATTTTAATTAAAAGTAATTATTTTACCCACCTCCATAAAACCCAAATGTGGTGCCAACACTAATATGGGTGCCCACTAAATTTCAACCAAGTACTTGGAAAATAGTCTATGTATTAATTAATCTATCTTAAATAATTAATCACATAATTATTAATCTCAGAGTCATAACACTAAAGACCATTTTGTCCAATGACTTTGTCATATATGTAATACCCTTACATGATATCCGTGATCAACTTAAGGTTGTAATCCATTTTACCTATTTGATCACCTTATCTTAATGTTCCATTATATCCTCCATGTGAAAATGACTATCCACCATATATGAACAACTTATCATCCCATACAAATGACCAAGGCCTTACCATTTTCACCATACCATATAATGCCTTTCAAGAGGATAACCTTAACCCTTTATGAGAGCTATGATTCCATATCTATAAGTAAAGCTCTCATTAAGTATAAGTCCTATGCCCAATGAACTAGTTTAGTAGCTTATTACTTCGAGATACTTTAGCCTTTGGAATGTCAAAGAATATATGTTTTACACATGAAACCAATTACTCACTCAATAATAAGGTAATAACATAATGAAAGTTAAAAGAGAATTAATCCAAGTAAATGGAGTTATTACTGGATTAATTACACTTTGGTCCAATCCGATATATCACCACCTCTAGGCAATATATCTCTGTCTCCACTCAGAAGTCAGTCTATTCTAGTTGGCTAGGACAACCCATCCCCCAATTAGATTTAGACGACATTATAGTCTTAACATGAGTTAATTACTTCTATTAACCCTATAAACTATAGACTATTAGTTTAGACTACTTACCTAAGAATATTATTTTCCTGCATAGAAAATCCATTATATGCGACATTTTAATAGTATAAGCACAAGTAGTCAATGAGGCATATTTGCTTATATTTACTTTAATATGTAAATTAAATAAGGACAAAATAATAATGATATAATGAAACCTCAAATGTATAAACATGAATAATCAGTTTAAACTAATTATATACATTAAAATATCTTTCATCCTTAGGGCATGCCTAACAATAAGATGATCTATTGGATCAATGTTGGGATTTAATTAAGTATGACTTAATAAATAAAAGGTATAATGATGAGGACTTAATTAAGGTTAATTAAAAGTAATTTAAGACATAAATTAGATTTACGAAATCTAATTAGAGATGACCTAATATGGCAAAAAAGATAAGAATGTCTTTTCAAGGTAATGTTTATTTGCAGATATGGTTTTAGGGATAATATTAAATAAGGCCAAATAATTTTATTTGAAAAATTAAATAATTATTTTATAATTATTTATTTAACATTATTTACATGAAGTGCAAAATTGTTTTACTAGGGTCAAAAAAATTAATTATGACTTAAATTATCTAATATGTAAATAAAGGGGTTGGGCTAAAAGCCTTAATTATCAAATTAAAACAGTTTAGTTGTGAACCATTCCAAGTTCGATTTGCTAATAGCCCAAGTGCATGAATGGCTATCTTTGGTGTGCTATTGGGCTAAAATATTAACAAGTTAATGCTAAGATCCAATATTGGACTAGCTAATTAAAATAGTTTTCATTGGGCTCTAGAAAACACTCCAAAATGGGGCTACCTTTTGGGCATGTTACTAATGGGCTCAGTTGACCCGTTAGTCAAGCCTAACCTAGCCAAGGTATATTTAAATACATCATTAAGGCTTTCTGGCTAATAAAAAGCATTAGGAAAACCCTAGGTGCCAAGCTTAGACTTTTCTGAGGGGTTTGCGCAACATCTATGCTTCCCTAAGCTTTCTTTACATTTTCATAGTTTTTTTGAGTGTTTTTGCTTCGTTCTTGACACAACGAAAATGGAAAAATAGTTCTCTAGCATTGATAGATTAGTTGTTCACAAACGTTATGAATTTGGCCAAATCTCAAAATTCCTATTTCCCTATCCTCCTTTATATCGATTGGTATTCCAAGTGATCTCAAAGTGTTTTTCTATGACTATGAAGGTAGAAAATTAGTTTTACATCTTAATGGAATCAACCTGAATAAAAAATTTTGGATTCATTTATCTACATCTATGAAAAATAACTACTTTCTTGCGAAGTTTTTTTCTTCTTTTTAGTGCAATAGGCATGAAAATTATTCCTGAACCACTTTAGATCTAAAACTATTAGCTAATATCTTTTGGTTAAGGCTTGAAAAACCTTTTGGCTATAGATACCTAATTTTGTTCGAGCCCTCTTTCCTATTAGTCCAAAAATATCCGAGATATAAAATTAGGTACTCCACTAGAGGTAAATTTTCTATAAGGGGAATGTACATTTTCAATACCTATTTAAATGTTCTTAAATGACTACAGGTGCACGTGACAAAATTAGCACCATTTGAAGGGTTGTACAAAGTAAATCTTAGATAAAAAAGATGAACTCAAGGTAAAATTTTCTTCATGTTGAAAGGCCAAGTATGATGGCTGTGATTAAATTTCTTGATTTTGCTATTTTAGTCAATTTTTATTAGAAATAATTTGACTCTTTTTTAGATTACTTGTGTTTATTGATATATATTGTTACTTTCATGTATATATGTTCATGTAATTTTTTTAATATTTTTAGGTTGTTTTACACGAATTTATTCGTTATTTTTTATGTTTTTAGCTTATTTATGCTTGGTAAACATTGCAACATACAAGCATATTAAATATTTATGAAAATATGTGATTAAAAAATTATTTTTTGTCCAAATATTATGTTGGCAGAATCATGCAGGGGTTGATTTTGTGATGTTTTAATTTTATTTAGCTTATTTTGTAAATATAGGTATATTAGAGACTAAATTGCAAAAATTGTAAAATTTTTTCTATGGCCATCAATGCTTGACCGATTGCTTATGGATATTTGTAGAAGTGTTTTTATGTTTAGTTTAGTATATTTGATTATGTTTTATACAATTTATTCCATTTTGGGGTCATTGTGCAATTTTACGAAGTTTAAGGACTAGTTTGCAAAATATGAAAAAAATTGCTTCAAGGCCATGGGTGCTTGGCGAATTTATATTTTGGCTTTATTTGTGATTTCCATAATTTTTCATGATATATTTGGTGTTAATTAATGATTTTTTATTATGTAGGGACCAAAATGCAAAATTAAAAGTTTAAGGACCATTTAGCAAATCTTAGCAATTAGGGGTAAAATGGTCTTTTTAGTCATTTCAAAATATTCTATATTCCTATGGTCTTCCGTAGGGTATAGAAATTATTTAGGCCTTTCATATTCTTTAAGTTTTCCGTTAGGGTACCAAATGCAATTTTTAAAAGTTTAAGGGGTTATTTGCAAAAATGCAAAATTTATGTTCTAAGGCCATAAGTACTTGGTTGAATTTATTATATGATTTTCGGTATGATTTTCATGAGTTTTTGTGATCAATTTTATGTTTAATTATGATTTTATCTTGTATAGGAACTAAATTGCAAATTAAGAAAACGTTAGGATCATTTAGAAAACTTTGCATTTTAGGTCTAATATGATATTTTTCACATTTTAAAAATGTTTCTAACTTTCTTATGGTCTTTCGTAGGAGTGTAAAAATTATTAAAACCTTTCATATTCTCTCAATTTTTTGTTAGGGTATGAAAGGTAATTTTTAAAAGATTAGGGATCTATTATCAATTTTTGCATTTTAAGTCAATCTTAATATCTAAGTTACCCATTGAGGGTATAATGGTCATTTTATATCATTTTTTAATCCTCTAGGTTACTAGGATACTTATAGGTCGAAAGTAAACCTTAAGGGTATTTTAATAATTTCGTTAGAACTGAGTTCTATGTGATCACCCAGATACTTATAGGCTGAAGATGTATAGTAGGAGTAGGTTCGTTTAATGGTGACACCATTTTGCCCTTTTAGTTACAAGGATACTTTTACATCGAAGGTAAAACCCTAGAGGCATTTTGATAATTTTTTTAAAATTGAGTCTTAGATAGTAACCGGGATGCTTTTATGCTAAAGGTGTATATTTAGGATAGATTCATCATTTCTTATCATCTTAGTGTCCATTAAGGTACCAAGATACTTTTATGTCAAAGGTATACCATAGGGGTATTTTGGTAACTTAGAGCCAAATCTTAGGTATTCATTAGGATGCTTTTAGGCCAAAGATGCATATTTAGGATAGTTTCACACTTTTATTATCATTTTTGAGTCTTGAGGATAATTGAGATACTTTTACGTCAAAGGTATACCCTAGGGGGCATTTTCATAATTTTGCATTAGAACCCAGATCTATGTGATCAATGTAATACTTCTACGTTGAATGTGTATAGTAGGAATAGGTTCATTTGTTTATCAAGCTTTAGAATCTTTAAGGTACGGGGATACTTATATGTCGAAGGTACACTTTGGTAACATTTTATTAGTTTATTTTTATAACTGGGTCCTTTAGGGTCACCAGGATACTTCTATGTCGAAGGTGTACTTTAGGGGACATATTGGTCATATCGACCACATTCAGATCCTTGTAGTCGAGTTTAGTACATTTTCATCTAAACTGAGTCTTAGGGAGATTTTTATTTTATTAATGCTTATAATAAAATTAAAATTTTTGTAAATTAAAGCAATGTCTCTGATGTTAAAATAGTACGTAAAATTCCTACCAGAATATGCAAGGGATTCTATGGATATTTTAATAACGAGATATCTTTTTTAAAATAAAAGTCCGTATTTTTCAATTTTTGTAAAAATGAAACCTTCCATATTTCACAAGTTCTCCAAGGCGATGATAAAAATCTGTGTGCTTTTATGGTTCTCCGAGAGGGTATAGAAGAAATTTCAATTTCCAAAACATTAAAACCTGACTTTCTCATCATAATAAATTTCTTTAATAAAATATTATAAGAATTATAATTAAATATCAAATGTTGAAATTGAATAAAAATTAAAATTTAAGTTAACACGTGATTAATAGGTACCGATTGTCAGGCATCATGAGAAGGTCAATCCTTACTGGTGATTGTAACCAACTTTCGGATCCTTTCATGCGATTTCTAGTCTGAACGCAGACCTTAGAGTTTTTTTAGAGGTTTTGTAACCCTTGAAATGCAAACTCCGACAGGTGTCCAATCTCACCTGGCCAAAATAAGATTGATGGCAACTCTAAAGTAAATGGTCATTTTGCGATGACTATTTAGAGTTAAGTCAAGTGAGCAATTCATCTTCACAACTAAGTCCCTAGGCACAAAAAAAGAATACTGAGAAAAGTAATAATGATATGGCCCCAAATAAAAGAAAATAATGATATATAGATATATATATATATATATAGAAACAAGGGGTACACTTGCCATTTTTAGGTCGAGCTAGTCGGGATTCATATATGGGCTATGTTGTGACATTGGCTAGCATCGGAGAACCATTGGACCTCATGAAGGCTCTAATAGGCATCTGTATAGATCGTCGTTAGAGGCATGACACTTATGCTACTTGTGGCATTAAGAAAAAATTGTAATAATCAATCCATTGTACGTTCAGGGAGGGATCAACATATTTAAAGTTACGATCACTAAGTAGGTATGATTTCTATTAGATCTGCGTTTAAAATTACTATCTGATTACATGTACATCTCTTCCTAAGATGCTGAGGAAATTTGGGTGTTTCTTGGTTTAATTTTGTTGCGTAAGTTTAATTTTGACTAAATTTTTATGCTTATATCGATATCCATAAACTCGAATTTTCCCTTTCATTCCTATCATATCTTATCCTTTTTACGTGAAATGTCCATATTGTTTTGAATACCTGTTTATTGTGTCTAGATTATTGATAAAGCCATTTGCTTGGCCAAATCCAACATATAAATTTGAAAAATAAAAAAATAAAAATAAACCTCTATAAATAGCCCTTACTTTCTGGTGTTATTTGTATTTCAAATCCAAAACTTTTTGTATCATGGCTCTTATTTTTTGATAAATTTGTTTAATGATCGTGTTATTAACGTTGTTTTCTTTCTCTTTTGTCCTTTTTTCCGAGCTTAACATTAAAATTTGATCAATTTGTAGAGAAAAAACTAAAGATGAAAACGGAGAGGAAAAAACTAAAGAGTGTATAGAGGAGAACAAGCTTGTATGTAATTAACTCTTGGTGTTGTGAGCTTAAGGTTTCATTCCTAGTTATAATATTATTACACCATAAACAAACTAATACAAACAAACAAACAAAAAAGATATTAAAGTTTATGACTAGTCACATTACAAAGATAAGGTTTATGACTAATCATATCACCAAGACAAAGCATAAGATATGCCTAAGATATACCTAAGATATGTTAAATCTTAAATATAAAGATATGGCCTATGACTTGTCACTTTAGGAAGACTAGTGAAATCATGAAAGTTAGGTCTAATCAAATCATGAAGATTACAAAATATTTCAAGTGAAAAGATAAGTCAATAGCAAATTTAATCAAAGTATTGGATATAAAATACCGCTATACTCAACACTTCTCTTTAGCATTTTTGTTGGAAATACGAAGTCTTTTTCTTAATAATTCAAACTTTGCCTTAGGTAAAGCTTTATTTAGAATATCTGCATGTTGATCTTCTGAGCAGTAATAGACCAGCTTCACTTCATCTTTTATTTCAGCTTCTCGAACAAAATGGTACTTAACTTTTATATGCTTGGTTCTTCCATGGAACAATAGATTTTTAACCATTACCACAGCTAATAATTGTCACACCTAATCTAAATTGCTTCATTATGTGTCAAGCCTAAATCAACAATTTCTTAAGCCTAATTGCTTGATTCATAGTGGCTACTACTACAATATACTCAGATTCTACAGTTGATTGAACCATTAATTCTTCCTTCGTTGAGTACCATGCAAATGTGTGAACCAAGTGTAAACAAATAGCCTAAAGTGTTTTTCATATCATCAAAACATCCTACCCAATCATTGTCTGTATATTCCAATAATTTCACTTCAACTGACTTTTGAAATAAAAGACCAAAATCAATTGTCCCCTTAACATATCTCAACGCTCTCTTTGCTATTTTGAAATGAGTTTCACCTGGACAATGCATAAATCTAGAAAGCTAGCTAACTATAAATATTATATCCTATCTAGTTACTATCAAATACAATAAGCACCTAACTAACCTTTTATAATTTGTCTCATCAACCTTGGCAAAGTTGTCTTCTTTGCTGAGCTTCTCATTTTGAGCTAATAGAATGCAAATAGATTTGCAATTTTCCATGTTGAAGTTCTTCAGCACTTGTTTGGCATAATTTTGCTAAGAAATGAAAATTCCTTACTAAGATTGTGAAATCTTTATCCCAAGGAAGTAGGATATCTCTCCAAAGTCTGTCATTTTAAAGACCATTATTTCATCTTTGAATTGTTACACCAATTCAGAATTGCTTCCTGATACAAGTAAGTCATCAACATATAAAGAGATAACTAACAAGTCATTATTGTCAGTAGCCTTGGCATACAAGATGGCCTCACTAAGACTTTTCTTAAATCCTGAACTTAGCAAATGATCATCAATTCTAGAATAACAAGCCCTTAGAGCTTGCTTCAATCCATACAAGGTTTTTTTAATAAATAAACCTTATGTTCATCCCCCTTAGCAATAAAACCTTCAGATTGCTCAATGTAGATCTCCTCTTGAACATTAAAAATGTAGATTTGACATTGAGTTGGAATATTTTCCATTTTTTCTACACTACTAAAGCTGATAACAGTCTTATGGTGTCTAGCCTTGCAACTGGAGCAAAGGTCTTTGAATAATCAATACCATACTATTAAGAGTAACCTTTAGCAATTAATCTGGCTTTAAGCTTATTATTAAATCATCACCATTAAACTTGGTTTTAAAAATCCATTTGACTCCAACAATGTTCTTGTTGCTAGATTTATCTACTAGTATCTAAGTTCGTTTAGATACTTGCTTCAATCCATACAAGGTTTTTTTAATAAATAAACCTTATGTTCATCCCCATTAGCAATAAAACCTTCAGGTTGCTCAATGTAGATCTCCTCTTGAACATTAAAAATGTAGATTTGACATTGAGTTGGAATATTTTCATTTTTTCTACACTACTAAAGCTGATAACAGTCTTATGGTGTCTAGCCTTGCAACTGGAGCAAAGGTTTTTGAATAATCAATACCATACTATTAAGAGTAACCTTTAGCAATTAATCTGGCTTTAAGCTTATTATTAAATCATCACCATTAAACTTGGTTTTAAAAATCTATTTGACTCCAACAATGTTCTTGTTGCTAGATTTATCTACTAGTATCTAAGTTTGATTTTTTTTAATCATTTGAATCTCCTCTTTTATGGCATCTCTCCATTTTGAAAATTTAAAGGCTTTTTGAAAGTTAACTGGTTCAAGAATAACAACATTTGACCTCTGGTAGATGTTAATAAATGGTCTGGTTCCTCTTACTAGATCATGGTCAATGGTTTCATTATCAAAGATGAACTTTTCTTGCTATTAAGAGTTCAAATCTACTGTAGTTTGCTTGAGAAATTGTTCTTCAGATTTTTCCCAGTTTCATGTTGCATGTTTATTAAACTTCACATTTTTACTTACAATCACCTTACCTGCAAATGGATTGTAAGTTTGTAGCCTTTAGTGATGTTGTTGTAGGCTATGAAAATACAAGCTTCTACCTTTTGATTAAGCTTGTCCCTTTTAATCTTAGGAACATGCACATAACAAATGCTTTTAAAGACTTTAATATGTTGAACTAATGGTTTACTACCATACCAGGCCTCAAAGTTATTCCCTTAAAAGCTTTTGCAGGCAGCCTATTGAAAAGATAGACTAAAGTGTTTGCTGTATCTGCCCAAAATTTTTTAATAAGCTTTTTTTCAAACAACATGCCTTTGGCCACCATGATAGTTCTATTTTTTTCACTAACACCATTCTACTATTATGTGTAAGTTGCTGTCAATTGATGCTCAATACATGTAACTCTACAAAACTCATTAAATCTATTAGATATACTCAGTACCATTATCTGACCTTATGATTTTGATTTTGTAACCACTTTGGTTCTCAATCCATGGTTTGAAACCTAAAACATTACTGCTACTTCAGCCTTTTGTTTCATGATGTATATCTAAAATGTCTTAGTAAAATCATCTATAAAAAGAATGAAGTATCTATTGTCACTCATAGATAAGGTTCTCATACACCCATAAACATTAGTGTGAATCAATTATAGTTTTTTAGAAGCTCTCCAAGCTTTGTTAAATGGAAATGGCAGCTTACTTTGTTTTCTTAATTAACAAATTTCATGTACACCAGCATGATCATCAATAGTAGGCATGTTTAACACAAGATCATTTTTTCGATACCCGTGTAATATTTATACTAATACTCATTCTAAAAAATCAAAAAATATTCAAGGAAAAATTCATATAGGCATTGTTTTACCACAAGGTATCAAGTTGTCAATTTTGAGACTTAAATTTGAATTTTCACAATACCACGAGTATCATAATTGTGAAATTCTTTCTAGTAAAAATTATTCCAGATTTCAAGTTTTCATCTTCATTATTTTTGTAAACTAATATTCTTGATTAATGTGCTGAATTTAAATTCATTTTTATAAATTTTGAACATATTTTTTGGAATTTTCCCATTTTCAAGACATGGAGTTTTAAACTCTGCAAATTTTTTCAGAGGGATTTTTCTAAGTTTATAATTTCTAAAACTCTTCAAACATCTTTATTAAATTCATATTAAATCGGTTATCAAAATTTTAATTTATTTTATGAGTTTTGATTTTTTTTCCAAATAACAATTTTTTTCCAAAAAGATTTTTTCTCATAAAATTTTACGAGTTTAAAATTTTTAATTGCCTTTATGTTATACGTAAAATTTCTCAAAATTTTCTTTTAAAATTCAACACTTGGGATTTTCATGAGAAATTTCTTACTTTTAATTTTTAATTTTATCTTGGGCCAAATTTCCTTAATGGGCCTAAAACTTTTAAATTTACAAATAGGCCCAACCTCAACAAGCCCAATAACATTGCCAAGCCCATTTTTTATTTTCCCAAAGCCTATTTTATCTACTACAAGGCCAATAAGTTTATTAATGATTATTCCATCAATTTTCCAATAAGGCCCAAGTAGGCCTATTTTAATATTACAATAAGACCCAATGATATTTTCTTTCTCCAAAATTTTTATTAAATTCTTTTGAACTCAAATTTTCCATATGAATATTTAATTGATCTTTTTACGTGTTTAAATTTTTAAATAAATTTATTAATTCATAATCTTTAATTTCTTATAATTTAGTCCTTTCAATTCATTTTTTCATAAAATTTGAAATTATGACCCTATTTTTTTTCATTTTTCCATTCTCAAAATTTTGTTTATATTTATTTTAGTTATGGCAATCAGTGATTTAGTTACATGAACTAGTTTAGTTGGAATTTAATTTTTCTCTAATTAATATAGTTACATTTTAACTATATATTAAATTAATATTAAATTAATCGTCACGTAATCTAACTGTAGCCCACAATAAGCTTTTTTACTAAGGTTAGATAATTATTATATGAATACAAATTAATTAATTAAAGCCTAGAAAAAATCTACAAAGTAAATTATCAAATATATTAATAAAAAAAGAAAAAAAGAAATTGAAAGAATTTCGTAGAGGCTTTCTGCCAAAAGGGATCTCAGCCCCTCTTAGCCGACTTTCTCCCTTTATATAGAGGGGAAAGATGTTTCTAGGGGGGCCTAATGGTTTTCTAACAAAAAATACAAAAAAAATACCTAGTAAAATCAAGATTTATACATATTTTATATACTTTTCAAGGTAAAAACACTTCAAAATTTTTTAGTTTTTGTTACTTTCATTTGTTTTTCTTCATTTTGGTGAGTTTGGTCCATGTTGAAAGGCCAAGTAAGGAAGCTATGATCAAAATTTCTTGATTTTGCTTTTTTATTTAATTTTTATTAGCAATAAGTTGATTTTTATCATGTTAATTTATGTTTGATGGTAGAAATAATATTATTTTCATGTTTTTTTTGTTATTTTTCTTAATATTTTCATGTTGATTTATATTGCTTTATTCCTATTTATTATGTTTTTATGCATATTTATGCTTGTAAAAAATTGTCATGTATTTAAATTGATATTCATGAAAACATGTGATGAAAAATTGTTTTTGATCGACATATATGCTGCCCTAAAGTGTTTACGGTCCTTGAATAATTTTTCATGCTTAATTTCATGGTATTTTGGATTATTTTGTAATATAGGAAATTTGTAGGGACTTAAAAACAATTTTTTCAAATTTTTGAAGGCCTTGGAAGTGTGATTCCAAGCTTGGCTGAATCTAATCTTGATGATTTTTTGATGTTTTTACAATTTTTAGGTTATTTTGTAATTATAAAAAAATATGGGGACTAAATTACAAATTTTTTTCATGGCCATCCAAGCTTGGCCAAATCATGTAGAAACCTTTGGAGGTGTTTTCATGCTTATTCTAATAAGTATAAATATGTTTTATACATTTTTAATCATTTTGGTGTCATTTTGTAATTTTAAAAAGTTTAAGGACTTATTCGTAAAATTGTAAAATTTTTGTTCCAAGGCAATAGGTGTTTGGTCGAATTGCTTCTTATAATTTTTGACATAATTTCCATGATTTTTTGTGATGAATTTTGTGTTTAATTATGAGTTTATTTTGCGTAGGAACTAAATTACAAAGTTTAAAAATTTTAGGGATCATTTAGAAAAACTTTGTATTTTAAGGTTGATGTGCATTTTTTAATCTCAAGAATATTTCATGCATTGCTTTAGTCCTCCACAGGGGTGTAAAAATTATTAAAACTTTTCATGTTTGTCTAATTTTTTAATGGAGGTACGATATGTAATTTTGAAAAGTTTAGGAACCCGTTAGCAATCTTTGCATTTTAGGTCACTTTTGATGTACCCATGACGGACATAATTGTCATTTCATATCATTATCAAGTCCTTTAGGGTTACCATGATACTTTTATGTCGAAGCTGTATCTTAGGGGTATTTTAGTAATTTATCCTAAAATCGAGTCCTTTATGATCATCGAGATACTTCTATGTTGAAGATGCATAATAGGGATATGTTTATCTTTTTATGAAGTTATCAAATCCTTTAGGATCACTAGGATACTTTATGTCAAAGGTAAACTCTAAGGGTATTTTAGTAATTTCATTAGAACCAATTCCTACATGATCACTTGGATACTTATATATCGAAGGTGTACAATAGGAATAGGTTAGTTTATCTATGAAGTTATCAAGTCCTCTAGGTTACTGGGATACTTTTATGTCAAAAGTACACTTTAGGGACATTTTAGTTACTTTCCTTAGAACTAAGTCCTATGTAATCACCGGGATACTTATACGAGAACGAGTCCTATGTAATCACTGAGATACTTATACATCAAAGGTGTATAGTAGGAACATGTTTGTTTGTCTATGAAGTTATTAAGTCCTCTAAGTTACTAGGATACTTTTATGTCAAAAGTACACTTTAATGACATTTTAGTAATTTTCCTTAGGACCGAGTCCTATATAATCACCGGGATACTTTTATATCGAAGGTGTATAGTAAGAATAAGTTCATTTATCTATGAAGTTATCGGGTCTTCTAGGTTATTGGGATACTTTCACATTGAAGGTACACTTTAGTGATATTTTAGTAATTTTCCTTAGAACTGAGTCCTATGTAGTTATCGGGATACTTATACGTCAAAGGTGTATACTAGGAATAGAATTCGTTTATCTACGAAGTTATTGAGTCCTCTAGGCTACTAGGATGCTTATATGTCGAAGGTAAACCTTAAGGGTATTTTAGTAATTTTTTTTAGAACCAAGCCTTATGTGATCACCAAGATACTTATATCTCGAAAGTGTATAGCGGAGATAGGTTCCTCCTTTTATAAGGCTATCGAATCCTTTAGAGGTACTGTGATACTTTCATGTCAAAGGTATACCTCAAGGGTATTTTGGTAATTTTGTATCAAAATATAGTCCTTTAGAGATACTAGAATGTTTCCATGTCGAAAGTACTCTAAAGGACATTTTGGTCTTATCGACCACATTTGGGTCCTTAGAGTCGAGTTTAGTACTTTTTGTCTAAATCGGATCTTAAGGAATTTTATATTATTTGTTATAAAATTGGAATTTTTAAATTAAGGCAATGTCTGCAATGTTAAAATAGTACGCGGAATTTCTCCTAGCATATGAGAGAGGTTCTACTGATTATTTTAGTAACGAGATATCATTTTAAAAGATAAAAATCAAGATTTTTTTGAATTTCGAAAAAATAAAACCTTTTTTATTCCTTTAGCCCTTCAGTTGGGTAAAAAAGATATTTTGATACCTTAAAACCTTTCGTATTCCACTAGCTCTCCAGTAGAATGTGAAAAAGAATGATAAAAACCTTTATGTTCTTCTAGTTCTTCAAAATGATGCAAAAGATAATTTGATTTTCAAAAATATTAAAAACCCCATTTCCTCATCTGAAATAATAAATTTGCTTCATAAATTTTTATTTTTATAATTGAGAATTATAATTAAATATTGAACATTGAAACGAATAAATATTAGAATTTAACTAAGACACAATTAATAAGGTACTGATTGCTGGGCATCACAAGAGGATTGCTCTTTACTTGTGATCTTTAATATTCAAATAGAATTTAACTTCCAAACCCTTTCAGGTGATCTTTAATATTCAAATAGATCTAAGAGTTTATTTTCGTGAGTTTCATAACCCTCAAGATAAACTCCAATAGGTGACCAATCTCACCTAGCTAAATAGAGTGGTGACAACTCCAAAATAAATGGTCATTTCATAATGACTATTTAAAGCTAAATCTAGTGAGCGATTCATCTCGATAACTCAGTCCAAGATGAAAAAATAATACTGATATGGGCCCCTAAAAATAAAAAGAATAATGATATATAGATATATATAGGAGTAAGGGGTATATTCCTTATTTTAGGTTAGGCTAGTTAGGATTTGTGTCCGAGCCCTGTTGCGACAATTAGACTAAAGGACTATTTATAAAGCTTACATAATATAGTACATAATTGAGAGTGCAGTCTCAAGTCTTTAGTGGTATGACTCTAAAAGATTAATAATTATGCAATTAATTATCCGGGATGGATTAATACGTAGATTATTGGAGCCTAATTATATATGTCCGATTGGTCCCTCCACTAGCTCAACATTATTCCTTAACAGATTGGTCATTGATTGAATATCCATAGTCAAAAGATTCTCAAGATGGTGAAGTGGTGCGCTAGATACATTCCTTTTAAGGGTGTATGTGTTTTCTTTAGTAAATAAATGAAAATGATTTTTGGTGTTATTTATTTACAATATATATTTAATTTGAATTAAATATTTATTTAGATAAGAATTAGTAATTTAAATTAATGATATTTATCCTCTGATAAATATGGTAATTAATTTAAATTAAATAGATATGGGAAAAATTAATTATTTACATAATTAATTTGACATCTATAGACTCTTGTTTAAATAATTATTTATAAGTTAAATATATGTAATATTCTAAATAGATTAAGAAAAATATTTTTTATTTATTTATTTTTAATTTATGATTAAATTAATTATTTTTATAGTTAATTTTATTTTGATAATTATTACATAATTATTCTATTCGAATAACATTACCATGATTTTATTTTGAATTAGAATTAGAGTTGTGAAAAATTATCTGGTCAAATAAAATTAACAATTCAATTAGAATTAATTAATATTCAGATTAAATGGGTAAACCCTATAAAACAAAATGGGCCAAAATATTGTCTAAGTACACTAGGCCTTGGCCAAAATTTGGTAGGCACCCATATTAGGGTTGGTGCCACATTTGGGCTTTGTGAAAGTGGGTAAAATAATTAATTCTAATTAAAATTAAAAAATTAGGCTACCTTCTTCCTTATTATAAATAATAGGCATATGCCTAGGGTTTCAAGTTAGACTTTGGAGCTATATTAGGGGTTTCTAATCACAACTTGTGAATTTTAACCTGTTGGCATAAGGTGGTCATTACAGAGAATCAAGCTGTACGAATCTAGAATTGATGGAGGCAAAAAGTGCCCACACACTCTACCATCCAAGAATTGAAGAATAGTGAAAAAGGATAGTTGGTTGAAACTTTCACACAGATCTAAGAATTCTTAAACAGCATCTTCATATCTATAACTCAAGTAATTGATTATGGTGGTTTTATTGTATATAACAAAATAATTTAGTATGATCGGATTAAAAAAATTAATTCTAATGCACATCTGATCTTTTTTTCCTACATGCCATGATTCTATTGAAAATTTCATCAAAAACTGATGACTCAATACAACTTTTGTCCTTGTATCTCTCTGCCTTCTTTTTAATGTAATTCTTCATTTGGGCTATTGTTTGCCTAAAAGTTGGGCTAGTTCTTTCTCATTTTCAACCACTTCCCAAAGATCAAAAGCACTTAGACATATTTTCATTTTAATAGTCCATATCTAATAATTTTCACCTGAGAAATAGTGGTGGAGGCAAAGAACTACTACCTGAAGTCATTTTGGTTGACAGATGCTGACTATTTTTTTTAATTTAACTCTCAATAGTTTAGACCCTTTAAGACCATATAAAATCTTTGATAGCAATTGATGGATTTGTATAGAAAAATTAAAGATAAAAATGGAGAGAAAAAAAACTAAAGAGAGAATAGAAGAAAACAAGCTTCTATAGAATTAACTCTTGGCGTTCTGAGGTTAAGGTTTCATTCCTATTTATAGTAGTTCTACACTATAAACAAACAAATACAAACAAACAAAAAAGATATTAAAGCCTATGACTAATCGCATTACAAAAATAAAGATTATAACCTAGTCATATCACCAAGATAAAGCTTAACATATACATATGATATGCCTAAGATATATTAAATCTGAAAGATAGAGATAAGACCTAAGATATGTCACTTTATGAAGACTAATTAAATCATGAATATTAAGTCTAATTAAATCATGAAGATTATAAAATATTTTAAGTGAAAAGACAAGTTAATAGCAAATCTAATCGAAGTGTTGGATGTAAAATGCCACTTTGCTCAACAAAGTTTTGCTTTTAAGTTTACTTTAGGGAACTAATTGGTAATATTCATACTTTGAGCCTAAAGATGTTTTGTATCATTGGTTATTATTTCGATGTATCAATTTAGTGTATTAATTGTTTTTTTTTTCTCTTTGTTAAGCAATTGTTATTGAATTATATGGATTATTTTCTTTTGAATATTCAGTAAGGTTTGTATTTTTTTTTTTTTCCATACGTATTGCTTTGATTTTCATCTACACTTTCATACCGGGTGGTGCTGACATTCCGATTCTGTGTTTGGGTAAATGGATTGGTTTTGACTGTTCGTTTTTCACGTTGCCATGATTGATAACAGCTTTTGGAGATTATTTTAAATGTTTGTTTAACTTTATGATCTTTCTTTGGATATATTGATCTACTTTTTTTTTTTGGGGGGGGGGGGGGGTGGGGGGCGCAAAATAAAACATTTAGGTTATTCTAGTCTCGTCCAAATAACTTCTAA
>JBBYHL010000017.1:4150808-4162318 GCA_038381835.1 Adansonia madagascariensis | reverse complement strand
CTCATAGCCTAAGGATTCTCTTACAGACCTGTGATTGATTATGATGAGATGTATACATCAGTAATGGATACAATCACATTTCATTTCTTGATTCGCTTAGTAGTCTTAGAGAGACTTGATATACGCCTTATAGACGTAGTGATGGCTTACCTTTATGGTTTATTAGATTTTGATATTAATATGAATATTCCCTAGAGATTCAAAATGCCTAAAGTATCCATTTACTATAACTTATTCTTAATAAAGTTGCAAAAATCTTTGTATGGGCTAAAACAATCAGGCTACATGTGCTATCAACGTTAAGGGAATACCTTACTGGAAAAGGATACAACAATGACGCTATCTGCCTTTACGTGTTCACTAAGAATCAGATAATGGATTTGCTATGGTGACCGTCTATGTTGATGACATGAATTTGATAAGAACTCCTAAAGAGATAAATGAAACTACTGTGTACCTAAAAAAGGAGTTCAAAGTGAAAGATTTAAGAGGAACCAAACTATGTCTTGGTCTAGAGATTGAGCACAAGGAAAATAGAATAATTTTCTATCAGTCGACTTGCATCGAGTGACTGTTTAAAAGATTTGATTATGGATAAAGCTTTTCTATTAAGCAAACCCTTGGTAGTGAGTATCTTAAACTCGAAAAAGACCGTTTCATCTTAGGGAACCAAACAAGGAAGTACTGGTCTTGAAGTGTTGTATCTCAATTTGATAGGGGCATTAATTACTTGACATAATGTATGAGACCCGATATTGCCTTTATAGTAAATCTTTTACTGGATTTAGTTTTAAGCCAACAGGGAGATAGTAGAATAGGATTAAGCATATCTTTCGCTATTGCTGTGGAAGCATGGACTTTTGGTTTATTCCATACTAGAGAATCCACTAATTTAGGCTTTAGTTGAATACGCTGATGCAGAATACAAGTTTAACATGCATAAAACTTGCTCTCAAATCATTTCTTTATTTTATTACAATAGTACTATCATATCTTGGTGATCTACTAAACAAATGCTAGTGTTAACATCTTCTAGCCATTCTGATATTATTACCTTTTATGATGCTGCGAAAGAGTACAATTGATTAAGATCCGTTATATCACATACAGATAATTCTTGTGACATGACATCAGTTAAAACTTTACCCATGATTATTTATGAGGACAATGTTGTGTGTATAGCACAAACTAAGGGTGGATATAATAAGGGAGATAGGACTAAGCACATCTCGCCAAAGTTCTTCCATGCACACTAACTTCAAAAAAGTTGACAAGTTGACATTAAAGAAATTAACTCCTCAAATAATCTTGCAGACATATTTACAAAAACATTGCCAACATTAACCTTTGAGAAGCTTTGATATGGCATTCTTATGAGGCAAGCACACAAGGTGTAAGGTTGATTTGTCCTTGAAGTGACATACCCCAAAAGTATTAACCCTTGATGTAGTCATTAGGTATAGTTAAGAGGAAACATTACATAAACTATACTATATTTCCCTTTTGATTGGTTTTTGTCCCACTAGGTTTTTCTGACTTAAGTTTTTTAATGAGGCAATAAGGGTAGGCCAAGTTTGGAAATAATGGTCTATCCAAAGGAGGAATGCTATGGAATATTGGACTTATTATAACTAAGGGTTTTCTAATATTCTGATTATGATTATAGGATCATAATCTTTTGATATTTTAATTATAATTACAAGATTGTAATCTCTATAATTTAATTTTGTATAATGAATACAAACCTAGCTTGATACCTATATAAAGGTCATAGCATTATCATTGTAAACGCACACTAAATTTACTAAGAAAAGTGGCATTTTCTTTTTTTCTATGCCATTAACTCTCTCTTTCTCTTATGTGTGTTAATTGTTACTTTGCTTACAAGCTACCAAGCTTGCCAATTTCGACCAATTTTTAGAACATTGTTTAGAATTTAATTTTTTTTAAGAAAGGATTGGAATTTATTTCTATGTTTAAGATAGTGTATTCATTATCTACCATAAATTTTTGTCACTAGTGGTTACTATTATTGAAGAAACAAATTTTTGTCAAAGCTATTTAATATTTATGCAATAAAATCCTAGTCATGACTTGAACTTGGATAATGACTTTGGCAATTGACAGCATTTTATGAAATTAACAAATCATTTTCCACATATTAGGACAAAGAAAAACTCTCCACTATTTTTTTAAAAAATTATTATTTTATTTACTGTTAAATAATGCATTTTGAACTAAATTTAAAATTTATGTGTCATAATAATCACCCATTAATTATAATAATAGTTTGAAAATGAAAAAAAAATAAATTTTGATGGATTAAATATTTTAAAAATTAATAATTAACTATTTTTTTTATTATTTCAAGTAGAATGTTTTCGATGGGAAAAATAGTGTGAATTAATAGTTAATTGTGCAAATTAGCTTTAAATTAATCTCGGTTTGATATAACTAAAACTTAAGCTTAATTAGCTATTGTTTAAATATTTTCAAGTTAGTATTTTTCCATGAATTATTTGGAAACACTTAAAAAAATACTAGTATATGTTTTAACTCCTTTAAGCACTAAAAAATGTATTTTTAATGCATACTTTGGTATAAAACATTTTTCGGATAAGTTTTATGAGTTTTAAATTCATGAAAAACCCGTTAAAGATGATTTTTATATGAATGTATTAATACCCTAATTGTTTGTACCGATAAAATGCTTGGTGATTTCTATTGCTAAATAACCTAAAATTACAGTAATCACTGTTCATGTATCAATACAACATTGTTCATGTATCGATACATCTTAAAATGTATCGATACGTTTTGAAATTTATCGATATACTTGTGTTGTAATGGTCATAGTTTGTGCAAATAAAGGCAATTTATCGATACATAACATATTGTATAGATACAATCTAAAAAGAATGAACGTGAATCACTTAAATGAAGTCTCCAACAGCGTATTACTCCATCAAACATTCCCAATGGCCATTTTCATGATCAATGGTATAAATAAGCCTCTCAATACCTCCAAAAGATTATAAACCAAGAGATTAAGCTTAAAGTCATATTTTTTTTTTATCTTTTTCCTATTTTTAAGTAGTTCTTTGTGTATGAGATATTCTTGGTATGCTATCTTTAGAATTATCATCCTTTATGCTTAAACTCTTGTAAACATCAAGCCTTTAAAGTTTTCATTGTTTACATTAAAATCTTTGTAAAAGAAGGGGTTCCTACTTAGCCATTGAAAAGTACAAAATGGTTCTATCTTAGTCACAAAAGATAGAGGATAAAAGTTGCTATCTTACTTAGAAAGACAAGGAGTGTAAAGGTTATATCTTGCCCTTAAGAGGCAGACAGTTCAATTTAGAGAACTGAAAAAATCTGAGGTAAGTGAGGCTTAGGTAGAGGACATAGGCAATTGAGGTCGAACCTTTCTAAATATTTGACTTTGTTTCTCTTTCCCTGGCTCTTTAATTGTCTTTTTATTATTCACTAATTTGCACTTTAAATATCATTATTTAGATTTCTCAATTTTATTTATCAAACTTTTAATTTACAAAAAATTTTTAGAAATCAATATACCTACTCTCGATTTTATTAACCACTAAAAGGTCTAATAATTGGTATCAGAGCTTGGTTTCATTTTGAAGGTTTAATCGCCTTGAGCTAAGATTCACAAAATACTGAGGAATTTCCAAAGTGGTGATATGGAATTCATGCACCAAGATGGACATTCCATTATGAGTTCTTCACTTCTAATGGTCAAAACTATTCCCATTGGAGAACAAGAATGAAGTTCTTTGTCCAAGTATTTGATTATGGTTATGGTGTTTGAAGCACCTAAGCAGAAAGAAAAATAGGATGCAAATGATACAAGGAAGGCTCAACTCAATTCCAAGGCCACTTACACACTCCTTTGTAAATTAAATCAGAGTGATTATAATAGAGTTTCCCAGTGTGGAAATGCCAAAGAAATATGGGAAAATTAGAGAAACTCTATAGAGAAAAAAGGAAAAATAAGTTAAAAAGAAGCTTTTGTGAAAACCTCTCTTTAAATCCAAATGTTTCTTGTTTTATGGCTCTTGAAGAGCTCGAGGTATCATCTAGCACTTACTATACAAATTCATATTCTTTTGATGAATTACAAATGCTTATGATGAGCTTGTTATGAAATTTGAAGCAATGTGTTTAAGATAAAGAAAATGATTTCAAGCTTAATGGTTGAAAATAAATTTTTCTTGAAAACAAAGGATGAATTGGAAAACTTTAATGAAAAAATGAAAATGAATTTTGAGGCTTGCAAAACAAAATTGAAATTTACAAAAAAGAGAATTTTGTTTTGAAAAAGGAACCTGAAAGGTTGAAAAATTAAAACATATTACTTTTGAAAAATCTTTTCAAGTTAGTATGACCAACTACACACATTGCAATTTTCATGGTCATAATGTGCATACTTATCTTCTTAAGAAAATAACAAAATTTAAAGTTAGGCAAGTATGTGTTTCTAAAGGAACAAGAGGCTTTAAGACTAACCTCCAAGGACCCAAAGCAATTTGGGCATCAAAATGCAAGTGAAAGTCTTTTGTAGGTGTGTTGGAGTAATGAGGAGCAAAGCAATACAAATGGATATTCTAGACACACAAGGAAGTTTGATAGGTAACCTCTAAGCCAAAAGCTTATTTTTTTGTTGTTACCTATTCATGATATATACTTAATGCTTTATCAAAAAATACTTCTACAAAATATAGTTTTGATGCAAAATGTTTTAATAAAAATTCATGTTTTGCATTTTGAGTGATTATGAGCTTAATTATATATGCAATGTTTTGCTGCTTAATGATGCTATGTTAAATTGATTTGTAAAATGATGTTATGAAGCATGAAATCAAGCATGATTTATGCATAAAAGGTTGATTTTGATACACTTCATGTTTTGAGTCATTAAAAAGCTCTAATGCATGACTAAATTGTATGTATTTCTTTAGGGGGAGCATTTAGAGCTTACTTATAAGATATGATGCCATGGACATGCATTAGCAAGTTCTTAAGTCTCTTTAATGCTTTATATTCAATTATGCTTACATGAGACATAGGATGTTTGATTATGTTGTAAGTTCATGTTTTATGGCTTAAACAAGTTTGAAATATATTAAACATGTTTAAAAACCTGTGCATACGTAGTTTGAATAAAAATTTCTTATTTCAAGACTTTTAATTGCATATTGCTTGAAATTAAGTTATCTTTATGACCAAATATGCAAAATCATTGAAAACTTGATTTTAAAAGTGACTTGAATTCAAATTTTTGATCATTCAAATGAGTTTCAAAATCTATAAAATCATGGGTTTTGGAAAGCAAAATTGCTTGTTTTTCTAAGCATATTTTGAAAAACTTAAATCATGTATCGATACCTTGAGCATTGTATTGATACAATTAACAAAACCTAGAAAAACCTAGATTATATCGATACAACTCTATTTGTGTCAACACATACCCACCACGTATCGATACATGTAGTGCATTTTGGCCAATTTTGTGTTGTTTGATACTAAAATGCAAAATTGGTCTCTTTTAATAGGTTTTCACTTAAAATGCTTCATTTTTATGATTGCTAAACCTTAAAGAACATCATTTCATAGCTCGTCTCATGCTTAAATATCATATTTGATTAATTGATGAGTGTTTCACATATCAAATGCATGATTTATATGATCAAGTGCTCATATTTCTTCATGATGCTAAAAAATACAAAATTTTCTATGTATCATTGTTTTTGTGCCTTAATAAATGTATTTTCTTGCATAACGACATATTGGTATCGTATATGCTTAATGACTTCCATTTATGAACAATTAGGGTCATTTATTTCAATATCTCATTAAGCTCATTGAACAATTTTTTTGAAAAACTCATTAGCTTAGTGAATATTTTTCTTATATATATATATATATATATATATATGATAATTGAACATAGTATTATTAATGTTCATTTTTTGCCAAGATTTTTTGTAGGGTTAATGAGGATACAACAAAGCTATAAAAGTGAAAACTTACATGACAAAAGGAAGCAAAAAAAAAAGCATACTAATCTCGTCCGAATCAAGCCTAGAGCTTTAACGTATTGCTTAACACTTAGATCATGAACTCAAAGTCAAAGCAAACATTTTAACAAAGCTTGGTAAGGTTAAGATATCTACTAAACTAATGCTTTTAAATCATTATCCCTTAGCATTAAGTTTAGTGATATGCATGAGTTAATTATATATAGTAGGTATACTTGTATGTAATGTATGCTTGAAATGATTGCTAAATATGAATCTTTGAACATGCCTTGAGTTAAGGATTTTGATATCTTTAATTTTAACTCTTGTTTTTAATAATTAATAAACTAGGTCTTAATTATGTCTTAACGCATGGATTAACATGAATACATCTTTATGCATATTCAATGATTGTATTAGTGCTTAAATGATCTTATTGACATATCATAAATAAACAAATGATTTTTTTACCTATGGAAGTTTGCTATGTTTTTCTTGAAAAATTCTTTAACTTTTCATATGATTACTTGAATGATTATGAGTAGTATGCATATGTACTAAAAATTCAAAAATTGGTATCTATTATGCATCTAGACAACAAATCGGGTTAATAATTCTTCGTATCCTTTATCAGTTAGTTTATCTTTAACATTTATAATCTTAAATGTGCTTAAAAGTCTAGATATGAATACATGAATAGTATGAACTACACATTAGAGCTTAAAAGCATTTTTTTTTCAACAATTGGTACAAATACTCCTATATAATTCAAAATTAATATATCTCTTTGAAATCTTGTTGGAATTAGTCCGCCTAGCTTTGAATTAATCTATCTTTACTTTTTTGATATTTCAAAAAGGGGAGAATTTTAGGGGTAATTTGCTTGTGCTTTATTGATATATATATATATATATGCTAGCAAATAGAAAGATTTAATATGTGCTTATATTATTTATATCTCATGAAATCTTTAATACTTTGTGTTGGTATTCTTATAGCTATGTATGACCAAAAAAGCCATTGCCAAGTTTTTCAAAAAGCATTTTATAAAATATTTAAAATTTTTAATAATGCCTTTATTTAATAGGAGTTTCATTGAAAACCTTTAAATGATTAAAGGAGAGTTTTACAAGCAAATTCACCTTAAGTTTTGTCATATTAAAAAGGGGGAGATTGTTAGTTATATTAGCTTTAACTTAATCTCATTTTGATATAACTAAAACTCAAGCTTAATTAGCTTATGTTTAAATATTTTCAAGTTAGTTTTTTTTTCCATGAATTATTTGAAAACACTTTGAAAAATACTAGAATGTGTTTTAAGTCCTTTAACCACTTAAAAATATATCTTTAATGCATATTTTGGTATAAAACATTTTTAGGATAAGTTTTTATAAGTTTTAAAGTCATGAAAAAAACCCTTAAAGATGACTTTTATATGAATGTATCAATACCCTAAATGTTTGTATCGATACAATGCTTGGCAGTTGCTAAATAACCTTGAAATATAGAAATCACTATTTATGTATCGATATGTCTTGAAATGTATGGATAAATTTTGAAATATATAGATACAATAGGTTGTAATGGTCATACTTTGTATGAATGAAGGCAATATATTGATACATAACATAATGTACCGATACAATCTAGTGGGAATGAACGAGAATCACTTATATGAAGCCTCCAACAACTATATTACTCCACCAGGCATTCCAACCTCCATATTCATGATCAAAGCTATAAATAAGCCTTTCTAACACCTCCAATAAGATGAATCAAGAGATTAAGCTTAGAGTCATATTTTTCATTCTCTTTTATATTTTAAGTAGTTCATTATATATTAATTCTTCCTGTCCATTCTTGTATTCTTTGTATTCTATCTTTAGAATCATCATCCTTTGTGCTTAAACTCTTATAAAAACCTAGCCTTTAGCGGTGTCATTGTTTACATAAAAATCTTTTTGAAAGAAAGTGCTCCTACTAAGCCATTGGAAAGTAGAGAAGGGTTGCTAATTTATCCTAGGAAGATAGGAAGTTTAAATGTTATACCTTGTCCTTGAAAGGTAAACAATTTAAGTTAGTGAATTATGAAAATCTGAAGTAAGTGAGGCTGAGGTAGAGGACGTAGGCAATTGAGGCCAAACCTCTCTAAATATTTGAGTTTGCTTCTCTTTCCCTAGCTCTTTAATTATTTTATTGTTATTCACTAACACTCTAAAGATCATTGTTTAGATTTCTTAATTTTATTTATCAAAGTTTTAATTTACAAAAAAAAATTAAAAATCAATTTACCCTTTTTTTGATTTCATTCACCATTTGGTCTAACGGTATTTCCAACTAGAAAAAGGCTATATGTGTAGATAAAGGGACTTGGCATGAGTGTTTTAATGACAATATGAGTATAGGTTAGAAATTACTCCAAATTAAAGAATGCTCCAAAGCATAAGAAAGAATACTAACAAAACCTTAGAGAATATGCCTGTAGATAGAAAAATGTAGCCTTATGTATCTAACCACTTCTCAGTGATAAAGAAATGCACACCTATTTCATGGATCATTTGTCACCTCCATACTATGACAAGTTGGTTGGAAATGTTTTCTCTAAGTTCACAGGCATTTTATTTGTTCTAGAGAGAACTGAACATCGCATAAAAACTAGAAGGATCATGGATACCAGTGGGCTGAATATGTGGGACAGGAAGTGATCTTATTAATAAATGTAACAAGTTACACCCGATGAAAGCTAGGACCATCATGAGTTAAGAAAACATAGAGGTCCATTCAGACTGCATCCTTATCCCTAACTTTTCATTAGTTAATAACTCCAGCAAGTCTATCCCCTCATCCGGCAGCCTTCTGTGCAAACTTTTTTAATCCAAAGTTCTAAAAGGCAAAGGGACCTGGGAAACAGTTCAAATGATTCTAAGAGAAAGAAAAGAAAGAAAAAGAAAGTGCATCATGCCCTACCAATTTCCTACGCCAAGCGCTTTCCTTGCTTGTTCAAAGCCAGATGATCTCCAAGCCTAGGAAACTTCTATACCCGAATGGTATGATCTAAGCACCAGATACGAGTATCATCAAGGAGTGGAAGGCTATTCCATGAAAAATATAACGTATTTAAAAAGAAAGTACAGGCTCTTAAAAAGGCTCACCTGATAAAATTCCAAGAACTGATAGATGCTTATCAAGGATGATTAGCCTGAGAATTATAACTTTATGGTAGTATGCCTAATAGGGGCAACTTCTATCTTGACTTTAGGATTCTGTATCCCTTGTTTTTTAAACTATAAATTTTAAAATAAATAAATAAGCATTGTCCATCCTTCAGAAGTCATGAATTTTATTGGTAATGATTTCTAATATCTCTGATAATGAGAATATTTTTTAAAGGTTTTAATCGGGTTGGTGAGCACCATTAGATTGAACTCTCTTGAAAACTCTTTCACCTCTATTTATATGATTGCCCTATACATTCAAATATGGATCTTTCTCACCCAAATGTTCCTTTTTGGATTTCTTAGAGGTAAAGCAAACAAGTCATGCTCCTAAAAGATTCAGGTATCGATAGTTCAATATGTGTTAAAATAATAATGGCATTCCAAGATCTCTTAAATTCATTTAGATAACCTTTTTTACCAAAATTCTCATAATACTCTTTCAAATCCTTGATTTAAGAAGGATGATAGTAAAAAGAGCTAAAACCATCTTTTCTTTTAAGATAAAATGTTTTAATTTGATGCTCGATAAATAAGATATGAATTTAAAGTCTTTCTATACCAATTCATTTTTTTCCAAAAGGCTTAACCAAAAACAAGATTCGTTAGTGGCAATGAAGTTGATTATGTTGAAAGGCATACCTTAAACCTTTAAAAATTGAGTGCAACATCAAAAAGAAAACAACCTTTTTTCTCAGGGAAATGCTTACAAATTCAAATGCCTTTGTTTGAACTGAAAAATAGCCATCTTTCTTTATTCTTTCGTACAAATAAAAAATTATTGCCTTTGCAGGCTCCTTTGAACCTGGTAATTTATTTTCTTTCTTTAAACATTAATCAAAGATCACCCTCCATATTAAAGGGCAAGTGAAGCAAAGCTTCAACGTCAAAAAGGGTAAATTTTTTTCTAAAGTTCCAAGAAAAAACAAGTCAGCTATTACAATGAAAATTCTTAAGAATGAAAAAAGTTTAAATTTCAAGTTCTTTCAAAGTAAAGTATGAAGAAAGTTTAAATCTCATGTTCTTTCAAAGTGAAGTATGAAGAAAGTTCAAATTTCAAATTCCTTTAAAGTAAAGGATGACAAAAGTTTAAAGTTCAAGTTTCTTCAAAAGTGAAGACATGCCAAGTCAAATTTCTTTTGATGAGAAAAGATCCTTAATTCAAATACCTTTAAACACTTGATTTGGTCCTATTTGTCCTTTCTTTTCTAAACCAAGAACCATGGCATACATTACATGTCCATTTTGATTAAACATAGCTATTTGAACAGTCAGGCCATTCTTAGGAAGCTTTTTTCAAAATCCATCTTTTTGGATTTTTTTAGTCCTTAAGAATATGATATGGCAATCAATTAAAAAAAAGAAGTTTTAGGGTGAAAACTCAAAAAAAGGCAATCTAGAACACATGTAAGGCTTTAAAATTGCTCTTAAACCAATAAAGGTAGCTACCAAAGAAAAAGAACTCTTCCTTGTTAAATAGAAATAATCCCAAACCTTCAAAAATTTCATGATATCAATAAAAAGTTAAGTTAAATGCCCAAACATTGATTTTTTTCAAAATAACCTTTTTTAACTTTTGTACCTTACCTTAGAAATTGATGCTTGCCATAGACCTTCTAAATTGACCTCTAAAGACTTGGTGTTTGCTAACAATAGTTTTACACCTATCAGGCTATTGTAGTTAAAGATTAAAAGGATGTTATACCTTGACTGTTTGCCTTTCAAGGAACTCCCATTAAAAGAACATTCGCTCGAGCTTGGTCTTGATAAACTTTAACTCTTTTATACCAATTTCTTCAAAACCAATTTTTAGTAGTACTACCCCATTTGTCCCTTTAAATTCATCCCCATATTGCATTCAAAGATGTCCCAGATGCTGATCATCAATCACAAGAAAGCCTTAACAGATAAAGACGTCATATCCATTATTATTGATATTGGAAAATTCATGTTTATAATCATTTTGAAATTTTTATAATTTTTGATCAAGTAAATTCTTTCCCAGGTTAAAATGAGAAGGTGATCTCATTCTATAAATTTGGAATTTAGATGAATTATCATAATTTCAATAGAAATGTGCTTGAAATAGCAAAATATGATTTTTATCTAACTGCACTAGTTCATTATTTGGTGACTTCTCAGGTAAAAATAGAACAATTCTTAGATTCTTGAAGTCAAGATTAGGAAAAGGATTTCATGGGGCAAACATAAATAGCCCTTTAATAATTTAAACCTTTAATTCTAAGTATAGGAG
>JBBYHL010000017.1:4131985-4150708 GCA_038381835.1 Adansonia madagascariensis | reverse complement strand
AACATGATATTGAAGAAAAGTAACAATCATTCATTATGCTGACTACCTTAAAATTAAAAAGTAAGTCTCATATCCCTTAAGTCAATTGAATATCAGACATTTTCTCTACCTAAGGTTACTCATGTGGTTTCATCCTGGTCAACCCTTTAGACTTGTTGACTCATATAGTTTTCTCCTGGTTAACTTTTTAGATTTATTAACTTATATGGTTTCATCCTAGTCAACCTTTTAGACTTGTTGACTTGTATGATTTTGTCTCGGTCAACCCTGTAGACTTGTTGACTCATATGGTTTCATCCTAATCAATCTTTTAGACTTGTTAACTCGTATGGTTTTGTCCTGTCAACCTTTTAGATTTATTAACTCATATGGTTTTATCCCAATCTAACTTTTAAACTTATTAACTTGTAGGGTTTTATTTCGGCCAATATTTTAGACTTGTTGACTCATACGGTTTCATCCCAATCAACCTTTTAGACTTGTTTACTTGTAAGGTTTCATCTTGGTCAACCCTTTAGACTAGTTGACTCGTATGGTTTCATCACCTTTTAGACTTGTTGACTTATATGGTTTTATCCCATTTAACTTTTTAGACTTGTTGACTCATATGGCTTCATCCTAATCAACCCTTTAGACTTGTTGACTCATAAGGTTTCATCTCATCAAATTTTTAGACTTGTTGACTCATAAGGTTTCATCTCATCAAATTTTTAGACTTGTTGACTATTATGGTTTCACCTTGGTCAGCCTTTTTTGACTTAGGTTTTATCTAGGTCAATGCTTTTTTACTTAGATTTCACCATGTCATACTCAAGTTGAATATCATAATTCCACCCTAGTAAACCTTTTTTTACTTAGGTTTTGCCTTGATCAATCTTTTTTGACTTAGGTTTCGCCCTAGTTATACCCAAGTTGACTATTATGGTTCCACTTTGATCAACCTTTTTTGACTTAGGCTTTACCCTAGTCAATCTTTTTTCACTTAGGTTTCGCCGTGGTCATAGCCAAGTTGACTATTATGGTTTTACCCTAGTCAACCCCCTTCGACTTAGTCTCCCTCTAGTCAATCTTTTTCGACTAAGGTTTCACTTTACTCGTACCCAAGTTGACTATCATGGTTCCGCCCTAGTCTACCTTTTTTGACATAGGTTTTGACTTGTCAACCTTTTTCAACTTAGGTTTCATCCTAGTCAATCCTTTTCGACTTAGATGGTTCCATCCTGGTCAACATTTTTTGACTTAGGTTCTGCCTTGTTCTAGCCCTTTCAACTTAGGTTCCATCCTGGTTAATCTTTTTTGACTTAGATGGTTCTACCCTGGTCAACTTTTTTGACTTAGGTTTCACCTTGTTCTACCATTTTCGACTTAGGTTCCATCTTGGTTAATCCTTTTCCATATAGGTTTTGACTTAGGTTTTGTCCTGGTCACCTTAGTTGGCTGTCATGGTTTTGTCCTAGTCACTTTAGTTAGCTGTCATGGCTTTGTCCTGGTCAACTCTTTAAACTTAGGTCTTACCCTAGCCATAATTCTAACCTAAGGTTTCACCTTTGGTTATTCTATTTATGTACATTTTAGTTTAGTTTATTTTTCAAAGCTTAACGGCTTAACCAAAATCATGTTTTTTTTTTATCTTTGCCCTATTCCTGGTTCTTTGCAATGGCCAAAAAGAGGTAGCCGTAGATACCTAATTTTTTCTAGGCCCTTTTCACTGATAATTCTAAATACCCATGACTGAGAATTTAGTGGCTAGCCTAGTAGAGGTCGACTTTCTCTAGGTAGGCTAGGCATTTTCAAGACCAATTTAGTCATAGCTAAATGGCTGCATATGCATGTGACGAAAAAAATATGGTTTTAAGAATTTTAAAAAATCAATCTCGAATAAAAAAGATGAATACCCAAAAAAATTAGTCTTCAAATATTCTCTTGTCAAATTTTGAAATTTATTTTTACAATTGATATCACAATCAAATTTCCTATTTTTAGAAATTTTGAGAATTTTTCGTGAAATTTTAGAAGTTGACCGTATATATTTTTATCAGTACTTATTTAGTATTAACATCAAAAAGTTGGTTTTTAACTTTACAATTTTGAAATTTCAATATCCATTTTTGTAAATAATATCATGATCGAATTTCCTATTTCTAGAAAGTTTTTAGATTAATTGTAAAATTTGACAAGTCAATTATCGTATATTTTTACTAATACCCATATAGTATTTGCTGATACTCATTGTAAAAAATAAAAAATATTCAAGAAAAAATACGTATTAGAATTCTATACCATGAGGTGTCAAATTGTTAATTTTAGAATTTAATTTTAAATTTTTCATAGCATCGTGAGTATTTTGTTCATAAAATTTTTTTGAAAAAATTTATTTTAGATGTCAGATTTTCATCATTATTATTTTATAAATGAATGTAAATTAATATTTTGAATAATAGTTTGCATTCAACTTATTTTTATAAATATTTGAACATATTTTTGGAATTTTTTATCTTCATAATATGAATATTTTTTATTTGTAAAATTTTTCAAAATTTAAAGTTGTAAAATTTTTCACATATTTCAATAAAATATTTTGGATATAAATTTTTGCAATTTTGATTCATTTTTATTAAACATATTTTCATCTGAAAGGGTTTTGGTCGTAATTTTTTATAAGTTAAAAATTTTTAATTACTCTCCAAAAAAATTATTTTAATTTTTTTGTGCCAAAAATGTTCGTATGAATGTTTAACACCTCCCATATTATTAAATTTGTAATTGAATTTATCATGTGAAATTTCATTTTTCTGAATTTATAACTTTTAATTTCTTAAAATTTAGTCTTTCCACCTCATTTTTCTCATTTTTTATAAAATTTACAATTAAATTTTATTTTTCTCACATTTTCAAAAATTCATGAATAATTATATATAATTTTATAATTTTATAATTTAAGTATGTAAGAATTAATTTAATCGCTATTAAATTTTATCATCAAAAATTAATATCATCGAAATCATTATTAAGCCTAAATATTAGCCCACGTGACTTAGCATTTAACTTTTTGACTAAGTTTATAAAAAACAAAGTTCATTGAATAATACTTATTAAAATACAAAAAAGATAAAACGATAAAAAAAAGGAAAAGCCTAAAAGGCTTTTGACCTAGGTGATTTTTCCATCATCTTGGCTGAATCCTTCCCTTATAAATAAGGGAAGTTTGTTTATTTTGAAGCCTTATGCTTTCGAGGAGCAGAACACTAAGAAAATACCAAAATTTTTCAAGTTTTATGCTTTTATGGGTATAAACACTTAGAAAACTTTTAGTCTTTGTTAATTTCATTCATTTTTCTTTCTTTTGGTGAGCCAAAATCATGATTATGCTCATGGATTTTGATCCATGTTGAAAGGCAAGCATGATGGCTATGAGCCATTTTCTTTGATTTAGTTGTTATATCTAATTTTTCTTCAGGAAATATGCTGTTATTGATGTGGTATTGATTTTGCCATATATATATATATGTTCATGTTGACACTATTTTTTTGACATTTTTATGTTAATATGTTAATAAACATGTTAATATGTTTGTTTTTATGATTTTATTTTTGTATCTAAGCTTGGTGATGCATATTTCTATTAATATTCATGATGTTAAGGAAATTTTTTTTTTGTTTTTGGTGTTGGCAAAAATTCATGGTCGCCTCGATTTAATCTTATTTGTTATTTTTATTATGATTTTGTGTTATTTTATGATTTTTAGAAGTTGTAGGGACTAAAAAATAATTTTTAAAAATTTTTTAAAGCTTTCGATAGATAGTTTCAGCCTTGCTTTTATGAGTAAAAGTGCAATTTGGCAAATTTTTGATGATTTTGGTGCTATTTTCTAGTTATTGGAATTATAGGGACTAAATTGTAAATATCAAAAAATAATTTTTTGGCTTTCCAAGCTTGGCCAATACCTCCGTGTACACCTAGGGATGTATTTTATGCATTTTTATCATGTTAAAAATATTTTTTTTAGATTTTTAAGTTTTTTTGTAATTTTAAAAAGTTTAAGGACTAATTTGCAAAAATGAAAAAAAATTATTTCAAAGCCCTAGGTGTTTTGCCGAATACTTACTGTGATTTTGGTGTGATTTTCATGATTTTTGTGATGTGTTTAATGTTCATTGGTGATTTTATTTCATGAAGGGACCAAATTAAAAAAAAATTAAAAAGTTTAGAGTCCATTAGGCAAACCCTAGTATTTTAGGTTCAAAATGGTCATCCATATATCAAATTTCCTATTTAGAATATTTTGGTCATTTTGAAGTGTTTCTAGCATTACTCAGGTTTTCCAATGGAGTGTATAATGTATTAAAATCTTTTGTATTCTTGCGACTCTCCGGTGTGGTATGAAATGTAATTTTTAAAATTTAGGGACCATTTAAGAAAACCTTGCATTTTAAGGTCAAAATAGTCTTTTTTTCATATCCATTTACCCATTTACCCATTTACCCATTTAGGTTATTTTGATGATTTAGAACCATTTTTAACAATTTTAGTTATTTTCAAGTTAAAATATAATTTTTGAAAAGTTTAGGGGCTTAATTATAATTTTTTCATTTTAGATCACCTTTAATATTTTCCCTATTTAGGGTAAAATTATCATTTCTTATCATTTTTAGGTCCTTTAGGATTACCGGGATGCTTTCAAGATGAAGATAGTCCCTAGAGGCAATTTAGTAATTTTTCCTTTGAACTAAGTCTTATGTAATCATCGGGATTCTTTTATGACAAAGGTGTGTATTAGGGTAGGTTCATTTTTCATGATCATTTTCGAGTCCTTTAGGGGTACTAAGATAATATCAGGTCGAAGGTATACCCCAGGGGCCTTTTAATAGTTTTGCATTAAAATCGAGTTTTTTAGAGTTACTAAGATACTTTCAAATTGAAAATACTCTAAAGGACATTTTGGTCTTATCAACCATATTCAAATCCTTTGAGTTTAGTTTTATACGTTTAATTGAAATTGAGTCTTAGGATAAATAATAATATTTTTTAATAAAATCAAAATTTTTAGAAAACTAAAGCAATGTCTCTGAGCTAAAATAATACGTGAAATTTCCCATAGCATATGAAAAGGGTTTTACGGGTTATTTTAATAACAAGATTTCCTTTTTAAAATAAAAATCAAAATTTTTCAAGTTTAGTAAAAATAAAACCTTACGTATTTCTTTGACTCTCTGTGGAGTACGAAAGATAGTTATAAAATCTTTTGTGTTTCTCCAGTCCTCCGATGGGGGTGCGAACGATATTTTGATTTTTGAAAAATATTAAAAACCTAATTTTCTCAAACAGAATAATAAATTTGTTTTATAAAATTTTATTTTGAAAAATGAAAAATATAATTAAATGCTGGATGTTGAAATCAGATAAATATCAAAATTCAAGTTAACACATGATTAATAAGGTACCGATTACTGAGCACCATGAAAGGAATTGATCCTTACTCATGATTGTAACTAACTCTCGAAGCCTTTCACATGATCTTTGGTATAATCCCAGACCTTAGAGTTTATTTTTAAGAGTTTCGTAACCCTCAAAATACAAACTCCGACAGGTGACCAATCTTAGCTTGCCAAAATAGATTGGTTGCGACTTTGAAACAATGGTTATTTCATAATGACTATTTAGGATTAAGTCGAGTGAGCAATTCATCTCAATAACTTATCTTCAAATGTGAAAAATAAGAAAAATAATAATGATATTTAGATATATATATAGGAATAAGGGGTATACTCACCTTTTAAGTTGAGTTGGTCAGGATTTTTATCTGGGCCATGCTACAACACCTTAACCTTACCAAGCTTTGATGATATGCTCATTATGACTTTGAGGATCATAGTTCCTAGTGTTTGAGCATTCTTTAATAGCTTTGATTTCATTTGAAGAGGTTGCACGCTTTGTTTGCTTCTTTTTGTTATGTAAGTGTTCATCTTTCAAGAATGGCTTTATCTCCATGAACCTTGCAAAACTTAACAAAATTCTTGGCAAAAGATGAGCATTAGAAGTACCAAGATTTAATTGTAAAAAAATTCAATAAGTTCATGTTTTGTTAGAAATGAAAGTTGTTCAATGAGCTTAATTATATTTTGAAATAAGTGATACCAAATGTTAAAAAAATTTTAAAAGTTAAGCATATATGGTATCAATTGTTATAATGCAAGAAAATATTTTTATTAAAGGCAAAAAAATAATGATGCATGGAAAATCTTGTATTTTTTGTGCATCATGAGCATTTAATCATATAATTCATGCATTTGATTTGTAAAACACTCATCAATGAATCAAATATGATGTTTCAGCATGTGATAAATTATGAAATGATGTTGTCAAGTTTTAAAAATCCTAGAAATGAAGTAAATTGAGTAAAAGTTCATTAAACATATCAATTTAGCCTTTTTGGAACAAAAACAGCTTGAACTAACTAAAATGGCTTGCTTGTATCGATATAAAAGGCTATTATATCGATACTTGCTGCTTTGTATCAATAGAGGGAATGTTTGTATCTATACAGACTTGATTTTTCTAGGTTTTCTTTGGTTTTTGTTCATTTTTTTTCAAAAACACTTAGAAAAATATGTAATTTGGCATTTCGAAACCCATGATTTGATATTCTAATGCAAACTTTTAATTTTAAACATTTAAAACTCATATGAATAATCAAAAGTTTGGATTAAAACAACTTTTAAAATCAAGTTTGAATGAATTAGCATTTTTGATCACATATATAAGGCAATATGCAACTACAGGTCTTAAGATAAGAGATTTGCATTCAAACCACATATGCACAAGTTCAAAAGTATTTTTAATGTACATCAAACTTGTTTAAGCCATAAAACATGAGCAAACACCATGATCAACCATCTTAAGCCTCATAAAGGTGAATCATCAAAAAGTCTTAAAAGCTTGCTAAAAACATGTTTCTTGGCATGAAATCATATAAGTAACCTTTAAATGCCCCCCAAAGTATATGCATTTTCTTTAGTCATGCATGAGCTTCTCAACAACTCAAAACATGAGATTTATCAAAATCAAGCTTTAATGCATAAATAATACTTAAGTTCATGCTTTATAACACCATTTCACAAATCAATCTAGTATTTCATCATTTAGCACCAAATCATTAAATGCATTCATGAATAAGCTCATAAGCATTGAAGATGTAAAACATGAATTTTTTATTAAAATCATTTTGCATCAAAACAATATAAACAATATTTTTATTAAAACATTTAAGAAATTATGAAAAGGCCACAAACATAAGATAAAATAAGTTTAAAGTTTAGAGGTTAGCTATCACACTTCCTTGTTTGCTAGAGCATTTAAATTTATTGGTTTGCTCCTTATTGCTCCAACACACACCTACAAAAGACTTTTACTTGGATTTTGGTATCCAAATTGCTTTGAATTGTTGAAGATTAGTTTCAAAGCCTCTTGTTTCTTTAAGATCTCATACTAGCCTAACTTCAAATTGTGTCCTTCTCTTAATAGGACAAGTGTGCTTGTTATGACCATGTAAATTGCAATGTGAGCACTTAGTCATATTCATTTGAAATGGTTTGTCTAAAATGCTTTTCTTTTCTTATTCCAAGCTTTGAATTTTCTTTTTTAAATGAAAGTTGACTTTTTCTAAAATATAATTTCTTAGCTTGGAATCAATAAAATTATTCTTCTAATATTTATTTTCATTTTAGAACTTAATTTTTTATTTCAATAATAAATAATTTTCATTTTGCAATTTTGAAATCATTTTTCTATATTTTGAGTTCATTTCCTCAAACTCAATTGCAAGTACATCAAATGCATCTAGTAATTCATCAAATGTATAGGAACTTGAATTACAAGAGTTTTGAGGTTACTTTGGGCTCATCAAGAGCCATTAAGCAAAGGTTGTCAATTTGGTCTTTCTTAGAGCCATTGTCATTAGAAAAGTTGTTATCACTTCAAGTTGCTGCAAATGCTTTTTTCTTTTTCTTTTTCTTTTTCAATAATGGGCAATTAGATATGACATGGCCCAGTTTGTTGCAATTGTAGCAGACCACCTTGTTAACCTTCTTTGCTTGAAATGAATTTCCTTTATTCATTTTCTTAAATTTCTTAAATTTTTTTGGAAAAGATGATATTTAAACATCTTCACCATCTTAGTTATCATCCTTCTCTTCTTCACTCATGAAAGCCTTCAATGCAACTCTAATTCTTCTAGGTTGCTCTATTCCATGATTCATCTTTATTTCATATGTGAAGAGTGATTTGATAAACTCATCTAAGGCAAAGAGATTGAGATCCTTTGACTCTTCAATTACGGTTACCTTAGCTTCCCATTACTTAGGGAAGCTATTTAACATTTTCTTGACCATCTCTTTGTTAGGATATATTTTTCCTAGACCCTTTACGTCATTGACAGTGTCCATAAATCTATCGAACATATCTTTGATGCTTTGCTCTGGTTTCATCTTGAACATCTCATAGTTAAAGGTGAGCATGCTTATCTTTAATTCTTTGACTTGATTGGTCTCTTCATGTGTGATAGCCAAATTGTACAATCTCTCTTTGTTGCTATCACACAAAGACACATGGTTGTACTCATTTGGCCACAATGCACAAAAAAAAGTGTGCATGGCCTTGGCATTTAGTTGAGCCATCTTAGTATCTTTCTTATCCCATTCTTATTCTTTTTGGGGGACTTCAAGATCATCTATCATTTTTGTTGGGATGAATGGGCCTTTTATGGTTATATTTCATACTTAATAATCATTAGCTTGGACAAATAGCATCATCCTCATCTTCCAATATGCATAATCTTCATTGTTGAAAATAGAAAGCTTCAAGATAAAATGTCCCTCATGGCATTACCAAAAATATCACTAATAGCCATTTCGCTTGCATTTTTGCTCAAGGTGTTTAGGCTTATAAGATAGAGACACAAGCTCTAATACCAAACTTTTAGTGGTGAAAGAAATCAAAAAAGGGTGAATTAATTTATTAAAATCATTTTGTAAATTAAAACTTTGATAAATAAACTTGAAAAATTAGAGCAATAAATTTTGGAATTTAAGTTAGTGAATCAAAATAAACAATTAAAGAGAAGAGAAAAGAGAAGCAAACTTAATGATTTAGAGAGGTTTAGCTTCAATTGTCTATGTTCATCACCTCAGCCTTACTTGCCTCAGATTTCCTTAATTCACTAATTGAATTGTCTACTTTTCAAGGATAAGGTATTATCTTTACACTTCCTATCCTTTTAGGCTAAGGTAACAACCTCTATGTGCTATCTTTTAATGGCTAAGTAGGACCCCTCTTTTTTAATTTTTGTGTAAACAAATAAAACTCTAAAAGGCTAGATGTTTGCAAGAATTTTAGCTCTAGGAAAATGTGTATCTAAAGATACAATATGAGGAATAAAAAGATAGGAAGAATTAATCCTATACAATTGTGAACTACTTTAGAAAAAGATGGAATAAATGAAAACTTTGGCTCCAAGCTTTTTCCTTTGGTTCTTCCCCTTATTGGAGGTGCTGGAGAGGCTTATTTATAGCCTTGATTATGAATATGGCCATTGGAAATTTTTGGTGAAGGAATAGCCGTTGTATGCTTTAATTTAATTTATTCATGTTCATTCCTACTTGTTTGTATCGATACATTTACCTTGGGTATCAATAATCTACAATTAAATGTACAAGATATGACCATTAAGTAGCCATGTATTGATACAGAAAGAAGTTGTATTGATACAATAGACATTTGTATCAATAAACTCCCTGTTGTATCGATACAATAGCCACTTGTATCGATACTCACAAGGGTTAAAAGTTAAGCTACTACCAAGCATTGTATAGATACATACACAGTGTATCGAGATATTGATATGAAAATCAATTTTAAGAGGTTTTTTTCAAGATTTAAAACATGTAAAACTTATCTCAAAAATATTTTATATAAATATGTATAATAAAAACATATTTTTAAGTGCTTGGAGGAGTTAAAACACATTCTAATATTTTTCAAAGTGTTTACAAAATATCCATGGAAAAAATACTAACTTGAAAATATTTATGGCCTTAATCATGAATATAGCCATTGGAAATGTATGGTGAAAGAATATAGCCATTGTATGCTTTGATTTAATTGAATCTTGTTCATTCCTACTTGTTTGTATCAATATATTTACCTTGTGTATCAATACTCTGCAATTAAATGTACAAAATATGACCATTGACCAGCCATGTATTGATACAGAAAGAGGTTGTATTGATACAATAGACATTCATATCGATAAACTCCTTATTGTATCAATACAATAGCCACTTGTATCGATACTCACAAGGGTTTCATGAAAGTTAAGCTACTACCAAGCATTGTATAGATACATACACAGTGTATCGAGATATTCATATGAAAATTAATTTTAAGATATTTTCTTCATGACTTTAAAACATATAAAACTTATCTCAAAAATATTTTATATAAATATATATAATAAGAACATATTTTTGAGTGCTTGAAAGAGTTAGAACACATTCTAATATTTTTCAAAGTTTTTACAAAATATCCATGGAAAAAATACTAACTTGAAAATATTTAAACACAAGCTAATTAAGCTTAAGTTTTAGTTATATCAAAATCAAGATTAATTCGAAGCTAATATAGCTAACAAAATTAAATATGGATCAATTACTAAGACTTAAAAACATTAGAAACTACTTTCCTAAATGGTTTAAGAAATATTACTTGTTAAATAGTTTGTCTAAATGAAGACAAAATTATCAAAAAGTTAGATAATGTCCAAATTAAGACAAACAACCTAAAAGTTACGTAACATCCAATTTAATGTCTTAAAATGTTATTTTAAGAAAACAAATTTCCTTAAAGGTTTGGGAAATATGAGATGCATAATGGTTTGTCCAAATTAAGACAAAGTTATATAAAATTTAGACAATGTCTTAATTAAGATAAACAATCTAAAAGTTAGGTAATGAACAACTTAAAGACATGCTTCCTAAAAGTTAGAAATTTAATTAAAAATGTTGTAATTAAAAAAAATTATTAAGTAATTTGATAAATCAATTATCTCAAAATATTTAAAAAAGTTTATGCAAATGACACATAACATCACTAAGTGATATTGTCTATGCTTATTGAATATCGTGCTTATAGTATGATTATGTTGGCATAAGGATGATTATGGACTAAACCTTAGTATCACTAGGTTGTGAATGGTTGAAATTTTCTTTTGGTATTTATTTTATAAATAAAGTAAGATTATGGATATGGACTAAACCTTAGTATGACTAGAGGTGCCTAGCTTATTAAAAAGATTTAAACGTTAAACTTCTAGAATTATGGTTAAGGGCTTTAATCTCGATAAATAATAAGGACAATCAATAAAGTTGTAAAACCTTACTTAATGATTGAATTGTAAATTATTAACTATAAAATATTTTGGTTCTCAATGGATATAAACACAACATGACTAATAGATTATCGTTAAGTAGCATACGTGATGCTAATAAGATTAATGGGCCAAACTCTATTAACTCGTCCCACATTGAATGGCATAGCCCATAATGCCTACTAGGTCAAAGGTAGTTATCAAGTTCACATTGATGACATTGATCAAGCCACATTGTGATGATGGCTAGTATGACGTCTGAACTTCAAAAGAAGCAAGTAGCTATTTAAGATCATGAAATCATCTAAAACCTTGAAGAATTGTTATTTGAGGAGAATCATAATGAGAAGTTCGATATCCTGAGGAATTACTCCTAAGTAAGATTTTAAAAAGTAACCTAATCAAGCCTCATATGACAGGATGTATGTCAAGGATGTATGTCAAGAATTGAGCACTTTAAATAGATCATGATCCATTCATTGCCCATATACTTTCTTTTAAAGAAAGATAATGAAGTTGATAAAGGAATATGCCGACAAAGTGGAAAGCTAGATTAATTGAATAAATATTGCAAGGAAAATTTTGATATGATCAAAATTAGAAAACTTATAGAAGTTTCAATAGTAGATATAAATTGAGATTAATTCACTTCTCTTGGTATATGATACCTTGTTGTTGGTGCTTAAATATGTATGATATATTATAAGGCCAAATAAAAAGAGTAATGAAGATAGACCATAGATAAAGGCAAGTTTGTTGATATTGATCAAACTTTGCCTTCTTGATTAGTGCACGTGAAACATAATCTTGATTTGTTCGTAAACATAATATGTTTATATTGGCATTTACATGCCAATTGAGGATGATTGGCATTCGATGCCGAGTTTGGATTCAGTCCTTAGTGAATAAATCATTAATCATAAAATTTGTTTTATGTTATGGTCTTATTATTCTCAAACATACACTTGAAATAATATTGAAATACTAGACGGTCTATAACTTATAGGATTAAAAAATAGTTTCGAATCCATTTCCCTTCAAATCTACACATTTAGATTTAATGTGAGACATTCATGATTCTTTAAAAGTTAAAGATGATAATTTTAACTTAATTATAAATAGCCATGATGTTAAAATGCAATTGTTTGGAAAGTGTTCGAAACTAGAAAGGATTGCATGTTTATGCCCTAAAGGTCATAAACAAACTCTTTTGTATAGGCTCACAAAAATAGTTATGTTTGGATCATTGGCTTACAAGCCAATAAAAGATTCTTAATAGTTGTTAAAGTAACGCTAAGCCATATGATTAGAATCTAGGTCTTGTTGTGATCTAAATAGTTAATGACTTTGATAATGAGATTATCATGAATGCAACTGAAACATATTCTCATAGTAATACTAAAGCTTTGTCCCAATTAAAACATAATTGCTAATCAAAAGAGTTCGGCATTGATGCGTTAGCCATTAGCTTAGTACAGATAGGAGATATTAGTATATGCCCCTAGAGCAAATCAGATTGGATGAGGCTTATAATAGTTAATAATGTTAACCAATCACTTTAATTAGTGATTCAAGTTTTTTCTTCATGTTAATGGCATGATTGACAATCATGCAAACACTAATTGGATGAAGCCTATGAAACATTATGGCCTTGCGAAGTTAATAATGAGTTACAACAATAAAATCCTTATGTAGCAAAGTTGTGTTTCTAAAATGTTCCTAGTCATCATATTGCCAAGACAAGGCCTTGACAATGCACAAAGCTAGCATATGCTAAGCTTCCGTGCATTTGATGCATACAACTCTTTGATCTCATAAAAATTGAAGGATAGAGATATTTGGAGATAGCTATTGGTGCTTGTTTTGTGGAAACAAGTTCATTGAACATGGCCTATATAAGAACTCCATTTGGTAGAAGTCACTCGAGTGTACATGGAATATTTTCTTATTGCCATATGTGTATATTAGTCCTCAGACTTATGATACCAAGTGATGAAGTATCATGTTTTGATTCCATCATGAACGAGTCTACAATAGGTGGAAGCTTATGGTAGGGTGGTTTTGAGTATGGCATAAACCATACGAAGGTGGATGAGTAATCCAGAGAGGATTCACTAATCCAAGTGACATTGGAGACATATCTCATTTATTCTTGGCTTTGGTTGACTTAATAAAGTTGTTGGCTAATGCATGATGAGTTTAGGAAAAATTGTTTCTCTAAATTCATAAGATTAACAAAAGTTGCAGGAACTAATATAGATTGATACATGAGTAGACAATGCACCATGCTTAGGGTTTTTTTCAAGATATCTAGTGAAAAAATTAAAGTACACTGAGAGGCTAAGTACTGAAAGGTTTGTTAAAAAGGTCATATTGACTCTTCTTACATACCAGGCGGCTATGATGCCTTGTTAGAGGCCAATCTTGGTCTATAAATATAAATAACTTAATTGGATAATTATGTTTATTGTCGTTATGATGGAAACCTAATGGGTCACAAAGAATAAGATGATGCATTGGATTAAAATCAGAATTCAATTAAGTACGACTTATATAAATAAAAGATATAATAAGGACTTAACTTAATTAGTTCTTAAGTATTATTAAAGACATAAATTAAATTTATGAAATCTAAAGAGATGTCATAATATGGCAATAAAAATAAGAATGCCTTGTCAAGATAATGTTTATTTGTAGACATGGTTTTAGGGATATTATTAAATAAAGCCAAATAATTGTATTTAAAAAATTAAATAATTATTTGATAATTATTTAATTATTTAATTAATATTATTTACATGAAGTAAAAAATTATTTTACTCGGGTTAGAAAAATTAATTATGAATTAAATTATCTAACATGTAAATTTAAAGGTTGGGACAAAAACTTTAATTATCACGTCAAGATAGTCTAGTTGTGAACTACTGCAAACTAGGCTTGCAATGGGCTTGGCACATGGAATAACTATCTTTGGTGTGCTACTGGGTGAAAATATTAATAAGTTAATATTAAGGCCTAATCTTGGACAGGGTAATTAAAATGGTTTTAATTAAGCTTCAAGAAACATAGTAGGGCCATCTTCTAAATATATTAGTAATGGGCTCAGTTAACCCATTAGTCAAGCCTAAACTAGCCCAAGGTGTATCTAAATACATTATTGAAGGTTTTTTTGGCTAATTAACAACATCAAGAAAACATTAAACATAGACTTTACACTTTTCTAAGGGGTTTGGCTCAACACCTATGCTTTCCTAAGCTCTTTTTTGCATTTTCATAGTTTTTTTTTTAGTGTTCTTAAATTGTTATTGACATGGTAAAAATAGAAAAATAGTTTTCTAGTATTTAGAGATTAGTTTTTCATAAAAGTTGTGAAATTGGCCAAATCCCAAAATTTATATTTTTTTAAGCCTTTTTTGTGTCGATTAGTATTCCAAGTGATCTCAAAGTGTTTTTGACCACAATGGAAGATAAAAAAATCAATTTTCTATCCTGAAGGAATCAACTGGAATAAAAAATTATAATTTTTAAATCTTGTTATTGGCATCAACAAAAAATAGCTATTTCACTATAAAGTTGTTTCTCCTTCTTTTTGGCTTAATAGGTAAGGAGTCATTCTCGAATCATATCAATATACACTTATTACCAAGATACCTTTTGGTTGAGACTTTAGAAACCTTCTGGCTGGTAGAAGAGAATCGCTAAACATCATAAAGGTACCAAGCGACATTGTGTGGATTACCGTTAGAGGCAGAACACTTGGATTACTTTTGGCCTCAAAAAAGATCACAAAGATGAACCCATGGTGTGTTTTTTGCAAGGATCAGTGCACTTAGAGGTACTAGTCTCTAAGCAGGTATAATTTCTAATAGATCTATGATTTTAAATTACAATTCGATCACATGTACATCTTTTCCTAAGATAAGGAAATCCAAGTGTTTCTTTGTTAAATTCCGCTATGTATGTTTAGTTCTAATTAAATTTTATGTATATGTCAATATGCATGAGCCCGAGATTTCCTATCAATTCCATATATGGGAATTTTAATTAAAAATTTCGTAAGTGAAAAAATCTAATTAAAAATTCCATTTTAATGGTTAAATTGAAAATTCTATAGTTTAATTAAAAATGTATAAGTAAAAGTTTGATTAAAAGAAAAAATCTAATAAAATAACAAAGTAAAATTAATTTGGAAATTCTATTTATGGAAGGTTTAAAGAGAAACTCTATGGAAAAAATAGAGGTTAAATTGAAAGTTCTATATAAAAAGTTCTATGCATGGGAAATTTAATAAAATTCTATTTGTGAAAATTTAGAACTCCATATATGAAGCCAATAACCTCTTGGCCTAATGGCTAGAGTGTAATCGCCTTGGCATGTAAGATTATGTTCAATTTCAGGCATCCTCTCTTTCATCCCTAATTTACAAAACTACAAAAGAAAAACTTATTTTCGATGGTTTATTTTTTACGACAATTTTTCGTTGAAAATAATGATTAATTTTCGATGAAATTGTATTTTTTCGATGAAATTTTCATCGAAAAAAGAAATATTTTTGATGAAAATTCTATCGAAAGTTAAATTCTATTGAAAAATTTTTGGGTCGTAACTGTTTATATGCACCAAAATTATTTCCATTGAATTTTAATTTTCTCTGATGAAAATTTTGTCAAAAAATTAATTTCCTTAATTAAATAAAATAAATTTTTTATCATTTCACTCGTAAAAAGTATTTTTGATGAAATTTTTTGTCAAAAACAATATATTTTCTTGATGAAAAATTCTGTCAGAAATATTTTTTCTAAGGAAAAGTTATCTAGGAGGGAAAATTCCGACCTAAATTATTTTTAACAAAAATTTCTATAGGACAAAGTTTCAAAAGTTCCACTAAAATTAATTAAAATTCAAAATCTCCATCAAAAATATATAAATTTAATTAAAATTCTATCTGTAAAACTTTAATTTGAGAATTTATAAAAATTCCATTCGTAAAAAGTATCGTTAAAAATTCCACACCACATGAAAATTGTCCTATATTGTATGTTTTGGACTTAATTAAATATTCCAACAAATTTTAATTAAAAGTTGACTTTTTCCCACCATTTTGGAAGATGATCGATTCCCAATTTCAACCAGGTTTGATTGATTTTGGTTGATCCATCCCGATTTTGATTTTTTTCAATCAATTTAGACTTAATTAACCTCATTTGACTTTTTTGACTCCAATAATTTCATCTGCATTTTATCACTATGGCTCTTTTTAACTAGGTTTGACCCTTGTCGACTAAATTTGATTTGAGTTTGATTAAGTTTGACCCAAGTTAATTCGTCTAATCTCATGCACTATTGATTAATATGACATATGAGACTCCCAGAGGTTTCAAAGTCCAAATATTAGGTTAAGAGCTCGATTAAATGTTTGAAAGGCCCTCGATTAAATTAGATATCTAGAATAATTAAATTTTAAAAGAAATTTTTTCATCTTAAAAGTATTCAGGAGAAACTATTCTTTCCATTGAAGAGACTCCATCATTGAATTATTATGTTGAGAAAATATATAAGTCCTAAACTTAATTTTGATATTTTAATATATTATTGTGAAATTAAAATAAATTTTGACTATTGATATTGAAATCCTCCAATTGAAAAGAATCATTCTTATTCAAAGATTTCTTAGAAGGTCGACTGTTTGCAATCCTTGAAAATTCCATCAAAGGATTTTTTTCTAAATTTATTTTATTATTTAAATATTTAAATAATTGAAAATTTCTAGAATCTTTTCCACCACTCACGAGTAACGTTAAAAATCTGCTTTGCATCATAAATTTTCAATGGAAACCGTTCATTTGTATGAAAAAATTTTGTTGTCGGACTCATTTTAATATAATACGAAAGCAACTTGATTTTATTTACAAATAATTATTTTCATAAATATCTAATCATATTTTTATCCAAAATTAAATCTTAACCTTAATATCAAAATTTTTTCTCAAAATCTTTCACCATTTTGGAAATTTTTGAAAAAAAAAAATCTTCTTATCTAGGAATTTCTTAGAAATCACCCATTTCTGACCCATTGAATTTCATTTTCAGAAAAAGTCTTAATTTATTTTTTATAAATCGAAACACTTTATGTAAATTGAATAACAAACTATTTTAACTAATTAAATTTTAATTATTCTAACTAACAACAAAAATGAAAATGAATAAAATTAATTAATTAATTAATCTACACTAGATAAAATTTCAAGCTTAAACATTATTTAATAAGCAAAATAAATAAGTGAACAACTAAATAAACAATTAATAAAATAATAAAATTCTCATTAAGTAAAAAATTATACTAAATAAAATGTAATTAAAATAATCAACAAGTATAAAAAATTAATTAAAAATATATAAAATATTTAAAAATAAAGAATAATTAAAATAAAATAGAAAAAGGAAAAATTGTCAAATGACTTAAGTCTTAGCACGGGTTGCACGTGATCCGGATCCAAACCTTTAAAACTTCAATTTTTTTATTTTATTCTTAACCTTTTTTTTAAAATTTATTTACGCTCATTGAAAAAGCCCAACTAGCAATATATGAACCCAGAGTTCAGGTATGAAAAACTTTAACAGCATATTTGGTTTTATGAAATAGCTATTCCATTATAGGATCATTTGGGTGCTGCAGTGATGAGGCCGTGTGGTTCGTATATGACTAATTTCAATTTTATTATTCAAACTCTTGGAATTGTTGTTTTGCACATGTTTCACTAAATGATCATTCTGACCCTAAATATAATACAAAGTTATTTTAAAAGATCTGAATCCTTTTATTAGGAATTTGAACATTATAATATCCCATTCCATTCAACCGTACAAAAGATATTTTTTTCAAGAAATAAATACCTTTAAAAGCAACAAGAGATACTAATTGATAGTTGTTGATTAATAATTGTTGATTGTTTCTTTGCTATGATCATTGTGTATATTTATAGGGTTTTTATCTTAGGACCCAAGAATTTTCTTTAAGTTCAAGAATAAGATATACTTTAACAAAGCTGATCTTTTTCTTTTTTCAGTTTTTTTTTATGATGATCTTCCTTCATATTTTAGTCAAAACTTTTTTTCTTTTTCATTTTTTTTATTTGGCTTTGAGGTGAATTTTGACATTTTTTCACATTAAAAACAACTTTGATTTCTTCTAATAAAATTTTTGTTGCTATCGGCCTATTTTTTTCCTTCAAACTTGGATTTTTTATTTTCTTTATTTTAAAATTTTTTATTTTTTGAAAATAAAATAAAAATAAAGATAAAA
>JBBYHL010000017.1:3846134-3864402 GCA_038381835.1 Adansonia madagascariensis | reverse complement strand
AAACAAAAGCAATGCAGCAAATTGACTAATTTTATAGATCTTCTCTAGGGTTAGATTATCAAAAAAGGAGGGAGTTGCACCAAAAAAATCAATTTTTTCTGTTTGTGTTTGTGTTTGGCTTTGGCTTTGGCTTAGACCTCATGCAAGCTCTCCGAGCAACATCCCATGCTTTATGTGGTGCATATATACCTAGCTGTGAAGCGAAAAATGACTCGTATCCAGGAGAGTCAAAGGCAAATCCTGTGTGTTTCGATATTTCCCTTGGCAATTTAGAAATTGCATAGCTTCTTGCCTCTTCGGGTGTAAGATGATTGTCGATTTCCAGTAAATCCGAATGACAAATATCATCAGCTTCATCCTTGTGAATTTCCTGAACAATCTGATAATCATAGGGGAAGAACCATCTTTGCACACTGGAAAGTAGAGTTTAAAAAAAAAAAAAAGAGGATTTCAAAATAATAAAAAAAAATTCATAAAAAATAGTGCTTGAGCAATGAAAGATGACAAACGTAAGTGCTGAATGAAAAGAGAACCATGCAATTAACATACAGCAGTGGACACCCTGTTGCATTTTGGAGGAAGAGAACATGCATGTGACCCTTGGTCAGATTAAATCAACCAAACTGTATCACATTTCGTTACTTTTTTTCCCGGTGTTTATCTGATGCAGGATGAGGAGATCATAAATGACACCAAACAAAATGACTTGAAGCAACATAGTCAGTCAAGTGGACAGTGGACTCAAGCACTCAACATACTGCTTGTATATCATTTACACCATGCTAGGTGACACCAGGGATGAAATAGTGGCCATGACATTATGGCTGCTATTTAGTGGTTTCGGCTCTCCCTGCCGCCAATATTTACTGCAATTAGCCGCGGTAACATTCATTAAGCCACAACCACGATCAAAGCAATGCAGTCAAATATGCACCCATGACTTTATTTTAAATCCCTGGGTGACAGTACTACCATCAAAAGGGGTATACTTAAAATAAGAAACTCGATTCAGCACATTTTACGAGAAACCAGAACTTCCTATAGATAATGTCAAAAACTCCAAGCTACGAAAAGTAGTTCTATGATCTTATGCTGCTTCAAATTCAGCAGCTCACTCTAACACAGCTTGAAACTAGGCAAGCAATTTGACCTCTTAGAATATTTTAGGGTCCAAGTATATCGTATTTGGTTGCTCAGGCTAAGAATAAACCCAACCAGAAAGAGTGGCTACTCTCATGGTTGGACATCTATTGAATACCAAAAAGCCCTTAATGTTAATGTGCATGAGCAAGCATTTCCATGCATCAAATAAAATATAGCAGAGTACCGGCAGTTATTTCTCATTCTTACCCCAAATAAAGGAAATCTCCAAGAAGCGCGGCAACAGGAATGAGAAGAAGAGTGATGTAGAAATAGGATGTACTCATCAAGATATATATAACCCAAAAGACGTTCTCCTGCAGTGGCCAACAGTGTCAAGAAGTTGCATTCCACCGATCCAAATAGAGAGAGAGATAATGAAACATGATTAATGACTTACATGTCGATCATATGGAGTCATAATGCCGGAATACAACAAAATAAATAAGAACCACGCCAGAATGCTTCCTCCAACGCTAATGTAATGCCATCTCGTTATTGAATTACAGATCATAAGAAGACGTAAATTAACGGTTACCACTACACACGTGAAGGCCATTGTGCTAATATCCCAAAGACCAAACATTTTACCAGATGAATCTCGACTCGTAGAACTGGAAATTGTCACAAAGTGGAAGAAGACTAGAGATTGATAGACAGCAAAGAAGGCCCATATTGCGACAACTCTCCACTTGAAAAACATATTTCTTATTCCTTCCTGGTATAATTCAGGGTACTTCTTTGAAAGAAATGAACTTACATCCTGGATAACAGAAGGTCAATCTTTGCATTAATCAAGCATAAAACAGGCAGAACAAGATTCTATCTGAAATAAATTGGAAAGAATGGAGTACCTTGTCAAAAAGTCCAACAATAATTACCGGTAGTGCAGTGAATATGACATTATACAATGACTGGAACCAATCATCATAGAATCTTTGACCAGAAAATCCGGTATTGAAGGTAAACCAAAATTGAGTCAAAGTGAATGTAAGATTCTTGTAAAAGAAATACATCACAACCTGCAAATGGAGGTTCCATGAATATTACCAACAAGGCATTTTAAAAATGCTTCGTAGGGCAGAAAAAGTCGAACTTAGCATAATTTAAAGATGATATGAACGTTTATGAATATCACCAACCAAAAATGTTAAAATGTCTCCAAAGGAAAAGGTATACCTTGCATATTCTAAGATAAGACCAACGTCCATGCACAAGGAGCAAATCTTCAAGAAAGTGAAACTGGGCAATTGCAAAATCACTAGCCATAACTGCTTGCATCCCCTCAAGCCCACTGATTCCAACACCAATATGAGCGGCTTGAATCATGCTAACATCATTGGCACCATCACCAATGCTAAGTGTAATTTTACGTGCACCTTTTCTCACCAGATTTGTTACCTACAAACGGAAATGTAATTTTAGACGTTACTTTTAAACCTGCAAATAATTAACCACATTTCGTCTCTATTCTACTTCCAATGGTTTGAAATACAAACTTTTTACATTGAAAAAACAGAAATTCAGACAATAGTTTCTTATGAACTTCAGCACTCAAAGAAAGCTCATCAAAATAATACAAGTTATCTGGGAGAAAATAGGTTTAGCAATCTCTCAATAGACCAGCCACTATTAAAGCACTGATTAGTTTGATAAAGTTTTGAAAAATACATGTAACGATACCAATCCTCCAAAGCTGTCAACAGAGCAAAACTTTGATCAAAATAATATACCATAACAATTCCGGTAATTTTATCGAAGTATCTTGAGAAACAAATCAGGGCATTTCCATTGTCATTCTTTTTGTTTGCAAACCTTTTATCCACACACTCTACTGAAAGCTAAACTAATAATGTTTCAGTTCAGTTGCCATCAAGAACCTACCTGTGCTTTCTGTAAAGGGGAGACTCGGCAGCAAACAACTGAAGAACAATTCAAGCTCAAAGAGAGGAACATTGTCCGTAAACTTGAGTCTAAAGCATACATCAGACACTTTCCGTCTATAATAAGTGCTAATTTTGGTCCAGAAACTGAGCGCAAATATTGCGGTGCCTCATCAAGGCACTCCTGCAGTTGCTTTTTAACTTCCTCTTTGATAAAGCGTGCAATTTCAACTTGGTCCCCCTGATAATAGACATTCAATTACAAATAATCATGAATGCATTAAACAGTTTGTACTAGTAAATTCCAAAAGCATCTAAAAAAAGACTAGTGCTAAATGCTTACCCTTTCTTCAACTTCTATAATAGCATCTGTTTCAGAGCTGATAATGAATTGTTTCATCTCATTGTTTAGTAAGTTGCACGCTGCAGCATTATTAAAAACACAAGGCAAATGAAGAGATTGTGAACAATATGAATGGCCACAAAGTTCCCAAGAAAAGTTAACGTAAAATAGAATCTCTCATTTAATACTTACCATAAGCTATATTTATCGCAGTTTCCATCTTGTCCCCTGTTAGCACCCAAATCTTAATTCCAGCCCTAGAAAGAGTTTCAATGCAATTTGGCACTCCTTCTTGAAGCTTGTCTTCTATCGCAGTTGCACCAATTAAAACGAGATCCTTCTCTATGAGTTCAGCGACCTACATAAATTTTAGGACTGTGTATGACATAATAATAATTAAAAGTACCTCCAAATAAAGGTCTTTCAATTTTTCAATAGCACTAAAGCTGAAATCTTGAAGCTGAGTAAGCTCAAAAGCTTCACCAAATAAGATGGGGAAGTAAGCTGCTTACAGGCTAAAGTTTCGAACCTTTTCCTAAGATTTCAGAAACTCCAAAGTAGAGAACTTACGTGAACAGCCTTCCCACTAAAGGCCAGCTTAAGAATACAATATAAAGAATGCAAATAAAAAAAAAGTGTAAATTTTCAAACCAAGCAAGCTTGGTGACAAGCGATAGCGACTCCATTCAATCAAAAAACACCCCAAAGGAACATTTTTTTTTTTTAAATTGTTCCACTTTATTCGAAAAAGCAACCACCCTCCACCCCGAAAAACCTACCTAGGAAAAGAAAGAGGGGAAAGATTCAGGGGGGGGTAGTAAAATAGCTAATTTTCTAATTTAAGGAAAAATTTAATCTCCGCCTGCATCAACCAGCAAAGCAATAGATATAGATACACTGGTTCACCAATCCTCTTAGGCTAATACAACTAGAAACAAAATCATGATTTATGGCTTAATGGCCTATAAATTTTCACGCACATTGGACCTTTCCTAAGTGAAAGGGGGAATTCTTTAAGCATATCATGACAAAGCTAGATATCATGACAAAGCTAGATGTTACACTTATGTACTCTTCAGGCTCACTGTATGACACCAATTCTATACTCCCCGATCAACCTAGATTTCCAGTTTGTAGGAAACCCTTGAGGCTAAAGGGATGTCCACCTCCCATAGCTAATTCGCCCTTATGAATTCTGGATTATATTGAGAAATAGGTCCAGGGCACAAGGTCAATATAGATGGCTTGTTGGAAAGACCTTTCCAATTCATTTAATAATTAAAATAAAAAAAAAAAAAAAAAAGAAAAGCAGAAAAATATCTGATAAGTTCCTTGACCAAACATTGATCAAGATTCAAAATGATATTCCCTTGTAAAAGCAGAAAATATGCTCCCAATAGGTTCAGTTAATGCAACCTTATCAGCCTAACTTTGCACCATTTGTCATATTATGCCTCAATAAAACCTCCTATCAGAAGCAAACAAACCTCCATGACCTTCTTTCCAAAAGGATACAATAACACAAGTCAGTTGTCTCAATCTTAGTCCCTTGACAAAGAAAGGGGTGTAACCATATTAGCTGACAAAATTAAGATAATGCCATCCCACATAATGTCCTTCCCAAAGTTTTCCCAATCCCTACATATACTCCTATATAAACTTTCAAAATTTGAAATTATGTAGGAGATCTAGCCAACAAATCTTTTATCATCAGGAATCGACAACCTTCTTACAATATAAACAATACCATTGTTTCAAACAGAGATGTCAGACACGAATAGTATACCACATTGACTTTGCACTAAATAATGTTCTAAAGCTACATGCAAGTAAGGCACTGTCGGTCAAGTGTGATATAGAAGTTTCAATCTCTTAGTTCCACCTGTACAATTCAATAACATACAAACTACACTCTTCTCTGAAAACAAATCATGTAAAATTAACTAACACCAGTTTGTATCAACAAATAAATAGCAACATTAGCATAAAAGAGTTAAGCAAAGAAAGAAAATATGACTTCAGAGGAGGTTCATAAAATATCCCAGGTGGTTACAAAAGTGAAAGATTTAAAATTCTATACATCAGGTGCTTGGTACAGCCACATTGTTTTAAGGCAGATGAGGAAAGCCAGAATCCAGGAAGAAAAATTAAGTGTTTTTAGGGCCAGATTAGGTAGTTTTATTTGTATTTCTTTCTCGAACCAGCAGAAATGAACAAGGAGGGGGAGATACCCTTTAAATTAAGGGATATGCAACAGATTAACACTAAAATGAACAAGCAGAAATGAAAATTACAGCAACGCATGCATAGGAGAGTGTAACATGAGCAACCGATTTACACTAAAATTTTATAAAACAAAATCATTACTACACGATTACTCGACAAAAGCCAATAACAGCAAAGCATGCCTAGTAGAGCATAACATGAGTGACAGATTAAAAATAAATTTTTCATTAAACAAAATCATTACTACAGCATTATTCATCATTTAATTAAGAGAAAATAACAAATCAACATTCAAGAAAAGATCAAGTTTCTCTAAGCAAAACATGCTACCCCGTTGTTAGATAAACATACCATCAGACAACAAAACATACCTCATCCAACTTTTTTTCACGATCTCGTAGAGATGACTTGGCTTGGATGAATTTCTCATTCCAACTCTCGTACATGTCAGGAGCTAGATCTCTATAGGCCAGGCAAAGGGTACGTAATCCGGCAGATCCAAATTGCTCCAAGTGTTCCCTGGTCACTTTCTTTAAATCATAACTTCCACCCGCCAATCTCTCATAAATGACAGTATCAGCTCCCTGTGAAAAGCATGGTTCTGGCCCAGTGTCATTTTCTTTGCAGAAAAACCATTTATAATACTCATCCTATTTAGAAAGTTCTGAAGACTCATTACCTTACAATATAGAACCAGCCTGCCATCTGGATAACGACATACAACAGACTGGCGCTTCCTTGTACTATTTAATGCAAAAATGAGTAGACATTAGCGCCAACCAGAATGAACTCATAAATGAGAGATAGAGCGAAGGATGCATCCATACCTATTGAACTCAAGAACATTTAAAATCTCATAAGACACATCCTGGATTTTACCCATCATCTCCACATGAGATTCACGAACATATATCATCATAGGTGTACGTCTGCAAAGAAAGAAAAGAAAAGACTCAAATCAAGCTGCACAACCATGCAACAAGAGTAACACTTCAACTAACTTGCACCAAAAACAGAAACAGCCAATCATTATAGTAAAAAACTTGGTTCAAAATTTGTCACAAAAGTACAACTTGACAAATTTGTAATCATTTCCTCTACACCTATCAACCAGAAGTCACTCCTAAGAACTTGATGATCATCTTATTTATGAAGACATGGATGTGATGAACTTAAAAAGAAAAAGATTGCAACTAGAGGGTTTCAATATCCCACAGTAATAAAAATCAATTACAATTATTAGCAATGATTTGCCAAGTTACGCTGCTTTCATCAACTTTTTTCCTTTCTTTTAAGAAACAGAAAACCACCTAGGGAAGAAAATCAAACCATTTAATCAGATCTAGAAAGAAATTTATTTGGATTTCTCAATATATTTGGTTCAGTTAGTAAGCTCCAGTGACATCAAGATAGGTATTCTGTGCAAACGCTGATTTATGAAGACATAAATGCGATGAACCTTTTTTTTTTAAAAAAAAAAAAAAAAAACAACTAGGGGGTTGCAATATCCCACAGTAATGAAAGTCAATTATAATAAATAGCAATGAATTGCCAAGTTATGCTGATTTCATGAACTTTGTTCCTTTTTTTGAGAAATAGAAAACCACCTAGGGAAGAAAACTAAACCATTTGATTAGATCTTGAAAAAAATTTATTTGCATTGTGCAATATATTTGGTTCACTTGGTAAAGCTCCACTGAAATACCACTGAAATCAATATAGGTATTCAGTACTTCAAAATACTGTCTCACACAATAACATGAAGATCAGGAATAAATCCAACTTATTTTAGTTGTAACTGGAGAATATGCGGTCCAATATCTAAAGTAGTTTCAAACAGAAAGAATAAAACCAACTCAGAATCAAACTGAATCTAAATTATTTATGGGAATTCCATTTAAAAAAAAAAGTCCTCCCACTTCTCAATGAGGCAAAGGGCATCACTAACCTGTAAAAGAAGAAGCCAAAATTTTTTGCAGCCAAAACCAAAGCAGCCTCATCTGGGGATGCAGCTTGATATTTGATTTTCTCAGGGGACTCATCACCTTCGGGAAGCACGGTGTGACAAATGGCAAGGCACCTAAAAAATTCCTGCAAAAAAGAAACAAAACTAAGCCTTAAAATGCAGTTAATAGACTACCACATTATTCTTAGGTAGGTATCCAGCAACAGCATATTACTAGGTTTGAAATCCACACTGCTAGATCCTAACGGAAAGCAAGAAGGTTAAAATGTCGATCATATTTTCTGTATTCCTTCTAAACTAGCTGCATTATAAAGGAATAAAACAGGAACATGACAAAAGGACACCTGATAAATCTATACTAAAAGTTGACCCATCATAGGGATCTATTGGTGTACACACACCCGCTTTGATGATCATATCATACAGGGAAGGCCTACTACTATTACAAATTAGGCTCAGTAACTCAATTATCAGTACATATTTTGCCTATTCTGTTACTGAGTTCAAAACAGCTTTAAAATAACTTGTAAAAACAAAAGGATATGCACATCCATCCATCCAACAACACTGCATATTTTATATACACACACATATGAAACCAAACTGTCACAAGAAAGCATAGAGGAAATGCTCAAGTAACAAAGAAGTGGGGAAAAAAGGGTTCCTAAAATCCACAGAGAGATTCAGCATTTAATTGACAGTCTAAAAGTAAGACAGGTAGAAGCTCGTGTAAAATTAAACAGTGAATATTACATTTCCATCCTTAAGTATGGCTAGAATGTATTTTTTCCTTGGACCTTAAAACCTTGTGATGTCAGAACTTGGAAGTATTAATTTATTATTTATAGTTACTAAGTGCAACAATTAGCCAAATTTATTAATGACAACAACTCAGATGCCATGTCATCCAATACATGGACAACAAGTTAATGAATTCCCATCTATAATCAGACCAACACCACAAACCAAAAATCATCAGGAACCACTAAAATAAACCACGGCCTAGAATGAGAAGGGCGAAAGAGACTACAACCACAAAAGCCACCACCAAAGAATGGTGCATAAGTGAATATCAACCTATGACTTTTCCATTTACTCTTCACCATATTAAATGATAGTCTTGCATTAGAATTAGACAATTCATTTGCAATGCTCACTTATGCAAGCCATAAAGCAGTAAACAACATTTTACTACAAAGTCAATCCCCAACATTCAAGCAAGAAAAATTCAGTGCATATGCAGGCAAAAAGAAAAGACCCTTGACAAACACTAAATAGGGCTGGTGACTGCAAACCTGTCTATCCCCACAGCTCCCAGCTCAAACTTGTTTATTTAAGTTTTTACGGACCTCATGTCCTCAATTTAAAATCTAGCTGAAACCATTGAGGTCGAGCTTAATTAGTTGAAAAAATATCAGGCCTGAATACTAGGCTAAGCTCTAGGACATGGTCAAAATTACAATTGAAAACTTGCAATTCATTTGTATTTTTAAATGAATTTTCTCAAATAAAATGAAGTGGAGCAGATCTCCTAGTCTTCATTTTTAATAGAGTTCAACCACATTTGCAATGCAACAGATTGATTGTTAATACATTCATATATATATATATATATATTCACTAAAAGCATACAAATTAAAAAAAAATATCCAATTGGATTAAACAACTTAAAAATCCAAATGGAAGTATCAAAAGTAAAACATGTCCTACAACAATAAATATCAAACATGACTAAAAAACACAAAAATCCTTTTAAAAACACAAAAATAGTTTTCTTATTCTAGCCCCCTTAAAACTAGACTTCTAAAAAACTCACAATGACATGGAAACAAGCTTTTTAAATGAGCACACTTTAGTTAAGTATGAAGAGATTCACACTTAAAACAAGTCCTAGAATGGTACGTACTAAAAGCCATTTACTAATAAATATTTCATATTAAATATCACATTCTGTTGCCAAAGAGGCAAGAACATAATAAGCTACCTTACAAGCATCATGATTAGGCTCATTTCTCCAAGCTCCTCGCATGAGCCTCACATCATCAAAATTAAAACCCTTTTCCCGTAAGGAATCAGTTGATGTTTGCACCTAAAATGAGTTATAAGAAAAAGAACATCATTCCCTTGCTACAGGTAAATTTACTCAAAAAAAACTAAAATATTTGTTTCCTCATAAAGAGATATAAAAGGGAATACCTCTTGAATCTTTATGCCTTTTCGTTCAGCAACTCCCCTCTCAATTTCAGTCATACCTGTTCCATAGATCTCACCTCCAATTGAACACTTGAAGAACTCCATTAAATTTCTTGTCAAAGTTCCAGTTTTATCAGAAAAAATGTATTCCACCTAGTCATACCACCAATTCAAAATGATTTAGAGCTCAATAAACAGAATAAGAAAAATGGCCGCATCTCATTCAAGTCGGCCAAAATTGTGTGCACTTACCTGCCCAAGTTCCTCATTCAAGTTGGAAGTCCTAGCCAAAGCAGGGGTGTCAGTTTTAGCATGGTACATATTTAAGTCCTTGTTGATAAATTGAGTGGACTGAATAAACTTGATCATCTGAAGTTGCATCGGAAGTCCAGTAAGACCATTTTTGGGCATTGATAAAACAAGAAATCAAATAAACAGGGAAAAAAAAGACCAACCTCGATAGAAACGTATAGAGATATAGGGATAATTGTCGAGTATAAAGTAAGTAGGGTCAACATGGTCAAAAAAATGACCTGTCAAGCCAGAAACCATATTTTGTGTGAGAGAGAGAGCAAGAGAGAGAAATCAAGAACCAACAAGCATATAGTACCAGAAATCTGTTATTAGGGTTGAATTGATCTTCCACATTTTTACTGAGACCTAAGAAGTAGTACTTTCGGTCAATGAATAAACCACTGCAAGATTTCAAGCAGAGAACATCATTATCAAAATATGGGAAGAAATAATACAATCCCACAACATTTAATGAAATGTAATATTATTGCAGACTAGCTATTTCACACACCTGCCTATTGCTCCAATCAGACACATAGCGAAAAGAGTACCAAAGAGTGTGAGTATAAGTTTGTCAAGTTTCCTCTCTAATGTACTTCTTTTTGAAGGAACATTCATGGAATTCATCATAACCTGCAAACCCATCCCAAATTCCCACAAAAAGAATGCAACTTAGAAGAGCAGACCAAACAGATAAAGGGAAGAAAAATCACGAATCTATTTCTGCCTCAGAGAGGATAAACGTGCAGAAAAACTTCTAGTCTAAGTCAGTTACAAAATGACAACACAGATGCCAAGTATCAAAGGTTGAAATGATTTGAAAATATGATGGAAAAGGTTTTTCACATGTAAATGTTCATAATTACACATTTCCCAGAAACCAGCAAATTCCAGCATGTTGTGTCTCGGCATACTGCATATAAGAGATATTATAAAACTTCTGTAACAAACCTTTGTTTCATGACCAGTAAAAATAATGACCCCAACTATGAACTCAGTGTTTTTCAGACTGCAACCCTGAAATCAAATCGCCAATACCAGTTCTATTTAATTTCATCAATGGAGAAAGAACGTCAAATACAACAGTTTTTAACCAACAAAAGATTAGCAAAGAAAATTAAGAGACCTAGAAAATTTAAAAAAATTTACCACAAAGAAAATATATTACAATTCCTGCCAATAGGTATCAGATGATACTTAAGTGCAAAAAACCACCAATTAAAGAAGGAAAAGAACTAAGTCCTGACAAATTCTAGAGGGCCAAAAGAAGATATTAACTTCAAAGTGTTATTAAATGCTATAAGAAGGTTAATTTCTGAAGAAAGAGAAAAAAGGCATAAGCTGGAAACACATTAAGTAAACAGCTGATGATGGAAGAAGAAAGCAAACCCTCAGTAAAATCTGATTTGGAGAAAGAGGCAATGTTTGATTGTCCATTACAAGATTGCCAGTAAACGTGTACAAAGAATTGTTTGGTTGCTCACACTGCACTTCACCTGCAATTAACAAAGATTGCTGCTAGTTAGAAGCTTACAAGAAAAAATAGGAAAAAGATACAAATTGATTTTGAAAGCATCACTTCAGACAAAGCCCATCAACTCAGATGAAAAGACATTTTTGTCGACAATAGAAGTACATATATGACAAACTCATAATATTAGACAATTATATTGACTATAATAACAATAAAGAAAATACACTAATTCCTTCCCGGAGGCTTAATGATGCATTGCAGCCAAAGACTCCCTCACTGTACTCTTAAGTGCATTGATGATGTTGGATATTATATCAAGTTTGGGCCTTTTATATTAGAATTTTTAAAAATTTCAATAAGAGTATTGTCTAATGATTTGTCTTGCCAAATTTAAAAAAAATCATTAATAGTTAATATGGAATATAGAAAAAGTGCGTATTTTACGTGTTTAAAGTGGAAGGAGGGCATAACTTTTAAACATCCCAACATAGAAAGATATGCATCCAGTTTGGACTGGAAGGAGCCATAGGTAAAAACAATTAGAAGTAAATATGCTAATACAAGTTAGAATCAGAAGATTAAAAATAATAACAGAGTCGTAGAAGAAAACCTATAGCACCTAGTAAAAGGTCATAGATGGATATATGTAATGCAGCAAATGAGGAGTTAAAACTAAATGGGAAAAATGGCATTAGTTAGGTAGATATGAAAGCAGCAGATGCCAATAATTTAGGCTCCATTTGGTTGGTGCTTTCTATTCGCTTTTTTTTTTTTTTTTCAATTTTTTTCCTGCTCTTTATGTTTCATTATCTTTTGAGGAAAAAAAAAGAGTAAAAGCATCAAACAAATAAAACCCTAGTAGACCCCAGATCCTCCTACTCTAGAAGTCCAATTTCACATGGCAAAGAGGCAAAAGCAAAATTTCACAAACCCCAACAGGTACAAATAATGGGTTCTCTCATTTTGTAGCTGAATAATTGAAATCTGAAAAGCGGATGAAATGTTCTGTTTTCACAATTTATCTTCTTGTTCTACTTTGATATTCTCATTAAAAAGGCATAACTTACAAAAGTAAAAACAAGAAATGCAAAAAAAAAAAAAAAAAAGAGATGAACATTAAAGTGACACATTATAGCGGCAAAATATGATGGAAGAAGAAATTTAAGAATGAGCAATAACCAATGTCACCAATCTTATGCCTTCATAGGCAGAACCATCCTAGTCAGATATAAAAGCATTTCCAAAAAAAAAAAAAAGTTGAAAGTGAATTTCATCTCTTCAGAAAATAAGTTTATATGTTTAATTCATAAGCACAAGACTTTGACCTTATTCTCTATTTTAGTTCAGCTGTTTATACAGTGAGCAGAATAGCATGAAAGACCTGTAACACTCACAAATGTAAAATCAAGGAAAACTCTGAACAAACATTAATTTATGGTTTATCAGTCAGTCAAATTGGAAATATGAAATAACTAAAAGGCTTAACCTTTGAATTCACATGCTTTTTCAGGAGTAACGAAATCCCAAGTCCTTTCCAGTGCCTTTCTGATTTTCAGATTTGTTTCCCCATCCAAATTTGCAGTCTGCAATCAAAAAGCAAAATTTTTTCATTTTAGGAATAAATCACCCAATAATACATAACATGAGAAAGGCAATCACTATTCATAAATAGACTAAAAATAACCTCTGAATAGACCCAGAAAAAGTAATTACCTCAACATAGCAAACACCATCAGCATTTGTGCTAGCAAGTAAAAGAATATCTGCAGGAAAAAACCCATCTTGCTTAACCTGCAACAAGGGAAAATTTTACAATACTCTCGTAAATTTATTCAGTTGGTGATATCATGTAAATCAACTCACCTCAATCATGATGACATTATATTGTAACATTTATAAACAAAAAAATTTTCCACAAGCTACAAATATCTTAAAATTTTCAGTCTCCAAATAGACGGAAAAATCATTTAGAAAAATATCTTAAAAAGCAATGACAGGTCATCAGTTGACCTTGACCAAGTATACAACTGTACATGAAGGCAATCTAACAATACTTCTTTGTGAGAACTTAGGCGGGGCAAACCAAGTCCCACACCGGAAATTCATATAATATGCCCATCAGACTGAATTTATGTAACCACAAATTAGCGATTCTAAAGTATCTGTCAATAAGTCACCTTAACTTCCAATCAACCAAAATTTCATAACATGAAACTGGCAGACAATCATATTAATCCAAACCCAAAATGCTAACAAAGAGAAAAGAAAAAAAATTGTTGGAAATCTTTTCTAGATATATCAAGAAAGAGGGGAGGAGGAAGTTACACAACAAATTAAGATAACCAACATCTGCACTGCAATGTAAACAATATGATATGAATGTCATAGAACTCTTCCTCAATATCCATATTCAATTTCAACTACTTGACTGGACAAAAAAAAAATCTCAACAACAAACACCTAGAAACTTACCCTGACAATATCTCCAACCTGCAACTTTTTCCATGAAAGAGATTCCCACCTTTGATCTTGCAACACATCTACAAGAGCGTTATTTATTGCCATATCGTTCTGAAAGCGTTTCTGTTGCATATCATAAGGGAAAGAAGAAAAATAAGAGTTCAGCATTCAACCCGAACTTATAAAAAGTCAAAGCTCAAGCTAAACCTCCTTACAACCTGGGGCCTAAAACCTCCCAAACCAAAAATAAAGATGAGAAAAGAAAGTCAATAAGGGCCCAAGCCAAAGGGGAAAAAGAAGTATGCTATTACAAGCATTGACTGTAATACTCACCCAGTCCTCAAATGCCTCTTTAATGAGAGAAACTAAAAGCACCAGACTCAGAGGAACCATATTTGTGACAGGATGCACAGGACTGCATCAACAGAAAATCTTCTTATATAAAAGATTTCACAATTACACAAATCAGTTGATCAAATCTTCATCCTTACAACTCATTGTCAAACTACAAAAACAGCTGTATTGGGCTCCTAGTATTTATAACGACTAAAAATTGATAATAGTATTAACAATATAAATGAGGAAACATACATAACTCTTAAACTTTAAGGAATGGAAACATGAGATGAGCAGGAAATTTAAAGAAAATACTATAGATAGTCATGTCAGCTTCAGCATGGACAAAATTCACAGTTTCAAAACGTCTATTTTAAAAATAAATAAAAATGGACATCAGACCAATAAAATATTAATAATAGTTCTCTCAAAGCTGATGATTGTTAGATCTAAGAAAACAAATAAGTTTCATTGTGTTCACGAAAGAATTTAATTGAGCCCCAAGTGCCACATTCCCTATGTCAAATGAACACCGCTAACAAGGTAGTAGAACAAATTAAGGTAACAATTCCAACAATCCACGAAATAAGATCTTTGTAATTACCAAAGCTAAAAAACTCAGTTCACCTATATGGTAGAAAAACTTACCTATACGGAGTAGCCGATAGAATTGATACCATAAGAAAGTACAAGTTAGCTACCCGCCTGAACTGTCAGAGTAAAACACAACTTTCTCAGGATCAGAAGTAGCAAGAAGCTCTTGACTCTAACCAAATCCACAAAAATTAATCAAGCTAGCTTTCTAACTAATATTCCAGACCAAGAGAACAACGGTTTATACAGTAAGGCAGTCACTGTATTATTATTTTAGTCAGGGATATGGCAGTAGAAGCATCACCAGAATATTAAAAAAATATATATTTCATTATGCTTATGCAAAAAATGACCGACACATTCAAACATCCTCAAGTTTGTCATCAGGCATAAACCGAAGAACTAACCCCTGATAAAGAAATGGTAAACTTGGAATACTTTATAGGAATTAAACCTGGTAACAGTTTTCCTTTTAATCAGTCTGATAACATTTAACTGTTGCACATGGTATTCCTCATTAAGATAGGATGGCCCACCAAACATCCATTCAGAATAAATTGAGCAAATTTAAGCTGTTTAGCTCTTAGAGAAAAAATTTATCCGTATACCATAACGCAATGATTAAAATGTCTGAAGTGACAAATAAAAAGATCACACATGTCTCCTACAAGTGTAATTGTTGGGTTTAACGTGTTGCCAGGAATGGTTGTAGGATTTGATATGGAAAAGGGGAATCTTTAAAGGATGGTGGTTGCTAAAAACTAGTTTATCTTTTCATTTATTATTATTCTCAAATAAAAAGAGCAAAACTCTCTTCTTCACAAGGGGAAAAAAAAAAAAACATGATTCGGTTAAGAATAGAAACAATACCTCTTTAGCACAAATTTCCGAGCCAATAATAAGTTAGAGATGTAAACAAGGTGATTTCAAAATGGTTATTAGGATAACTATCAGCATTTGCCATATTCATAATCATAACTATGATTGTTCTGTTATGGAAATCAATAAAACCATAAACAAATCCATGGATGTAACCGCATAGAAGTGAAGTTATAACCATTTATTCAATTAGCTTTTTCAAAAATATATATAACTATATCATATGAGGACCAAATAATTCACCCATTTAATCATTAGTTTAATAACAATTGAAGAAAATAATTTTCTTTAAAATCTTTTTCTCAATGCTCTATCCTGACTATGATAACAAAATTAAGGTTCGCAAAAAAGGGTATTTATATGGGGATTTAACAGTTAATCTTTGTGCCCGTATTCAGTATACTTGTGTATACAGTTATATTAGTGGTTATTTTTAAAACCATAACCCTCCCCATGCTTGATAACTAATAAATTTCTTTACCTATAATCAAAAACACTAGACACGATCATCAAGAGTTATAATAATGCCGCCAGCGTTTATTTGGGAACTACTTTGTTTAATTACACATTCTACCATTTGTAGAATGCTTACAGAGATTAGTACATAAGCATTCTTCTAGCTCTACCTTAAAGATTAGATCAGAGGCCCAAATGCAAAAGACAACTAAAAAATGTTCATAACAAATGCCTAAAGTTATCATACAACCATACCCATTTCACTGCTGGAGAACTCCAATAAATTTACCTGTTCATACAGCCCCTTTGGTAGAAAGGTAAAAAAGTTGTACTTGGTAGTCGATATGGAATTCCCCTGGAACAATAGATACCATGCTAATGAGAACCACATCCAACTTATCAGAATCAGGTGCAAGCAACAAAAGTATGAATACAAACAAAACTTCTAGAACCCAAAAACATTCTCACACAAATAATGCAAATCTAATCACAATCCAATTATATACAATACATACATGAACTTGTATGAGTTTAGGGAATAAGCATTAAGAACTTATGTATCTGCAAGTGCATTTAGCAACTATAGAAAATATTAAAAACTTGCCTGACTCCTTTAAATAAGAACGAAAAATATGAATTTATCTAATTAAATAACGAATGAAAGATATGAATTTATCTAGTTGAATCTCAAGATTACAATAAATTCCACATCCAATTAGTTTAACCTATTACAAAAAAAGAAAAAAGGAACCATTTCTGCAGACACACAGGTGTCTATGGCACATGTCACACTTCAAACAAAGAGTTCATAGGAGGCTGGTACAACTTGTAAATGATCAGATGAAGGTCTAAAGAAATTGATTAAATACCAACCTTCAGAAGCATCGAAAATGATACCAAACCCACTTATTGTATTTGCACTCTCTCATAGACTACTAGCAGGAAAAGATAAAACATGAAGACAATGTTGTTAAGTTGTTCGCATAGACACTGCATCTTAGCGCTAGGCAACAAAAATGTCTTAGACCCTTTTGAGCAAGACACATTTGACCAAAAGCATGCCCGAAGCACCTAGGTGTGCCTTTTTGTAAGAGGATAGGCGCTAAAAAACATGCCTAATTAAAGTTCTCTATAACTTTATTTAATTTTAATTTTTTTTCATTAACTGTGGCGTTGCTAGTAAAATAGGGATGATATCAAACTCTTCTCAGCTTCTGAGTATTCAGCAACAGACATGGGACCATATGGAAATGATGCATATTGGCAAATAGAAAAAAAAAATTGCATGTTCTGTAGGATTAAGTAGACCTCTCCTTAGAGGTTATTATCATAATCATATATCGTAAGCTTATTTTATATATGTAAAAATAGACATACATATATAGTTATGATTAACCACTCTAATGTGACATTTTTTAAAATATGAAGATAGTGTAAGCTCCAAATCAGGCGTTTAAGATTAACCAAAATATTGCATTGATATAATAAAACCATTTAGATAATGTTCTTAGTTAAAGTCGGAATCTCACTCCATTCAATTATCCTTTGAAATCAGCAGCCAACCAAGGAGACAGGGATAACTCATAGGCTCCTAGCTACACCCTCAATTCGTCCTTGTTCTCATTCGTTGGAGTTAAGATTACAATTCTCATGGTTTTACATTTCCTTTGCTTTAGCATTGCCCCGGAAAAATTCAAATGACACCAGAATTATGATCTAATAGAAAAAACAATAACATCTCTGATCCTCTAGAATCTAGCCAAATTAACAATTTAAAGAAAATTATACCAAACCAACCAACAACTTCTACCTTTTATAATAAAGCCAAAAAAAAAAGTGAACAAAATTAATTTTAAAAAAAATCAGAAACCTAAATCATGTGCCTCCTGATGGTAGCATTAGTTTCGTTAACATCTAAAAGAATTCAAAGTCAATGCATTTCCTATTTTCCAGGAAATCGAAGCGTCGAAAAGAAAGAAAGAAACAAGGAAAATCCAGTAACATCAAAAATTAATATATATATA
>JBBYHL010000017.1:3813185-3826074 GCA_038381835.1 Adansonia madagascariensis | reverse complement strand
TAAGTTAATATTATTTAACTTTTTACATCAAACTTAACTAAATAATTTATTACTATTATAGATTACTATTATTATTATTATTATTAGATTATCAAACTTAATTTATTATTATTATTATTATTAGCATGGTACCGATGGATATGGCACCGAAAAATATAATTATCTTAATTCAATATTATTGTTAATATATATTTTTAAAAATTTTAAAATAATTTCATGTTTAATTAATGTCTCTGCGTAAATTTTATAGTAATTATAAAGTATCTGATTAAGTTAATTTTGAGAATCAAATAATTTGAATTTGATTAAAAATTATACCAAAAATTAAATCAAAATTATAATAATAAAATAAAATTAAAATAACTATTTATTGAAAAAGTTTATTTTTAGTATACTAATAATAATTTTTTTTCAATTATCAAAATAAATAATAACAAGTTGTTTTAACTTATATCCAAATTTTTTAAAATAATTTTTTAATTTCTTTAAATATACTTAAAAGATATGTATCATTGTATTAATCCTAAAGAAATTTAAAAATTAAACTAATAATGAATGAGATAATTAATTTTAAAAAAGTATTTACTTATTTTTAATTTATTATCTCTTGTAAAATATAATATTTTTATAAAAATATTTTTTTTCATTCACAAAAGTGTTGTAAAGTCTAATTAAGATTGTGCAATTAAATAAAAAGTTAAATTAAAAAGACTTATAATTAATAAATTATTTTTATTAAAATAATAAAATAATGCATGTAATTCTTTTAAAATAATATTTTCAATTAACCTTCGCAAGTTATACTTAAATTAAACATATTCAAAGATCAAACTATTTTTATTTGTACGAATTAAATTTTAAATAAAATTTTTATAAATTTAAATTGATTTAATTTAATTTAAATTGTTATTTATTAATAAAAATATAATTTTATATTTAAATTTAATTATAAAAATATATAATTATGATATTTTAATATTTTTAAATAATAAAATAAATAATTAACTTAAATAGAGTCAAACATAATAAAAGATTTTAAAAAAAATTCAAGCATTAATCTGAATAGGTCTAGCTGTACCTATACAGCGGTTGAGCAAAGCCATTAAACTATTCAATATAAAACTCTCTCTCTCACCAGAAGTAAAACAATGGTAGTTTTTGTTTGCAGTTGTTGATTGTGTTGAATGATGTTGCTTTTCCTCTTTGTTTAACTTTCATTTTCTCTGTAATAAAAAAAAAAAAAAAAAGGAAAACTCAGCTCTCTCTGTTCTCTTTCTCTCTGTACTGTATTCTTTTGGGCCTTTTTGAAGATGGTGATATCATAGGGAGCTGAATTTGATCTGCTAAGAAAGAGAAAGAGAGACAGGGACAGAGACAGAGAGAGATATGGGTTCTTGTGTTTCAAGACCTGTAGGTAGTGTTGGCTCAAAGTTAAGGTCTTCCAAGAAGAAGAAGAGCCGAAAAAGAAGGAAAAGCTTTGACAAAAGAGTGTCTTCTGGGTTGCCCGATGCGGCCTCCAATAAGTTTGATCGCTTTGATGCTCCAGCTGATCATCATTCTTCCTTGTCAAACCCGACTTTTCAAGGTGTTGTCTTCCTTCTCTCTCACTGTTATCTAATGTTGGTCTCTTTTAGTTTTATGATTTTTATATCTTTTTTGTTTGTTATGTGTTTATGGATTTTGATTTTCTGTTTGATTTGCTTGCTGGGTTTTGGAGGGCTGAGCGGCTTTTGGTAGTTTCATAGAAGGTTTTGGGCAGGGATTTAAGTTGCAGTCATTGTTGATCGTGTCATATTTATTGCGATTACAGATGTAAGTCAATTGTGATAAATGTCGGCAGCGGAGGGAACCGAAATTGTGAAATATAGCGATTTTAACATCCTGTCATGTTGCTGCTGCTATTTAAATCTTTGGTTTTGGGTGGTTTAGAGTCTGATTCTGGTTTTTATCTTAGCAGGGAAATGGATGCCTGTATTAGAGGTTAAAGACTGCTTTGATAGTAGCTATATCTTTTTACCAAGGTGAAAATTTTGTTTCGAAATGTTGATGGTGGAGCCGTACTCTGTAGATGATCAATTAGGGCATATTATTCATCTTGAAAGCATTAGTCTGAGCATATCCCCAGCACTGGGATTTTGACACTGATTGTTGCTCTTTGTGTTTGTCGATTATTGGAGGGAATGTAGATTGATGGGGAAGAATTTTGACCATAACGAAAATTGAAAGCAGAATTCTGTTAGAATCCAATTCTTCCCTATGTTACCAGTAGATTGTAGAATAATATTGATAAAAATTGCGGAATTAGGAACTTTCACTTTTAATTTTTTCTTGACAATAGAAGTAGTTTGGTGATCCATTAAAGATCTTTGTTTGCTGCTCTAGTCTTTATTAAGGTTTAGCAAATTAGGGCTTAAATGTGTAACAGATGCATATGAGCTGGTCGGAGTTTGATTGAGTCGGAGCTAACTGCTGCAGTGCTTGCATTGTTGGTTTGAAGACTATGATGGTTGTTGCTAAGATTATTATTTCAATTTGCTATAAGCAGTAAGAAGGTTTTGAACAGTTTTTTCATATGGTCAAAGTTTATATGGAGATTCGATGAAGTTATTTTTCATATCCCTTGAACTGGGGGTGAATTATACACCTTTTGATAGACTATCGAGCTTGTCAAGATAATTAGTGTCACTTTGTATTTTCAATTGACCTGTTAAGTTAATAATGTGTAGCGGATGCATATGAGCTGTTTGGAGTTTGATTGAGTCGGAGCTAGATACAGCAATGCTCTCATGGGTGGTCTAAAGACTACAATGGTTGTTGCTAAGACTGTTATTTCAATTTGATATAAGCAGCAAGATGGTTTTGAGCAGGTTTTTTGTATGGTCAAAGTTTGTATGGAGATTCGATAAAGTTATTTTTTATGTACCTTGAAGCGGAGTAAATTATATGCCTTTCGATAAACTATAGAGCTCATCAAGATAATTAGCATCACTATTTGTATTTTCCGTTGACCTGTCGAGTTAACAGCATGGGTATTATGGATTGTAGTTTGTTAGGTATGATTTAAATATTACCGTTAGAGGCTTAATGCATAATCTGCCATACATCACTTTAAGAGGTCGAAACTGCAAGGAGTTTAATGGATATTGACGCATATTTGCTTGATTTGCTATTTTTAAGAGCTAGGAACAAGGATCAAGGACGTAAATTAATCTATCTATATGCATATATATTAAAATTACATCCGGGCATATGTGATTTACTTGTTAAGTTAGTCAAAGTTCAAAAGAATATTTCCTTTTGGTTAATAGATATGCTACTGTGGTTCTTCCTTGTTCACTTTCTGTGATTTGTCTTTTCTTTTCCTACATTTTTTTTTTTATCTTTTATTTCTTACTATTAATATCTTCTAACATTAAGATATTTAACTTACTCCCAATCTATTTACAATTTTTCTCCCGGTTCTCGTTTCTATTCATTACTTTTCAAAATCCGACATTTGTTAAGTTGCGGACTAAGGAGCCAAAAGGTTGCTCCAGAACACCCCTCCCTGGACCCTAATTTGATGGGACCATTATAGGTTAATTTATGATTTTAATTGTTCATTTCTTCACATGTACAAACTTACACGTAAGAATGGCATTGTTACAGCATTTCCACTACAACCATTGTTTTCTTAGTTATGGCATAATAGGTGATGAATTTATGATGTGACCTTGGCAGGGAGCGAGGAGTTGTGGTTTGATCCAGTTGCATTATTTGAGTCTGACTGTGATGAGGAGTTTGAAAGTGTTCTGGAGGGTATGATGTTTTGAGATGTTCCTCGGATCTCTCATTTAAACTTTCTTTTTTACTCAAAGATTATCGGAAATGGTTACCATTGACTGCAGATGCATCTATATGTGCAGATGTGTTATCTTTAAATGGTCTTGAAGGAGTTTCTGTATCCAGTATTTCTACTTTAACAGATGCTAATTGCGGAGAATGTTCTTCTTTAGTTGATCAGATGCAGAAACCTGGGGACTTACACGATGGAAATTATGCATGCAACACTGCTAGCAAGGCCACTATAAATTCAAATAGCAAGGTCTTGAATTCAGAGGATTTCAATCCTCAATCAAAATCCGATGGGCCTTCAAATGAAGCAAAGGAACCTGTATTCCTTGATGATATTGCCTCCTCTGTCGATGAAGGTTCAGGAAAGGATAACAGATTGCTGGATAACTGTGGGATTCTTCCGAGCAATTGTTTACCTTGTCTTGCGTCTACTATTCCGTCAGTCGAAAAGAGAAGATCACTCAGCTCTAGCCCGCCAAGTGCAAGAAAAAAGCCTGCCTTAAAACTTTCATTTAAATGGAAAGAAGAGCATTCCAATGCCACCTTATGTGAGTATCTATGTTATCAGTTGAACTTTCTAATCTTTAGTAATCGTGATTGTCACAAGTTTATTGAATTTTATTGCGAGACTGCTGGATTGCATTTGACATGGTTTTCAGTGAAGCTGGGCTGAGTTTTGACGATGTAGAAGCAAAGATATTAAAATAGTTTTCTCACTGAATCATCTAAAACTCGAATATGTAGACACAGAAGCAAAACCAGTTGCTTCTTTTATGGCTATTTAGTAACAGATCCTTGTTAAATTTTCAAGTCTCTTAGAAAGCAGCAATGTAGTATAAGAATAGGAGTTTTTCTGTTTGAATTTTTTTAATAAATTTATTCCTTTTCTGTTTTAATTCAGTTTCTTCAAAGATGCTTCTTCAGCGACCGAAAGCAGGTTCTCAAGTACCTTTTTGCCCTATAGAGAAGAAAATTTTTGATTCTTGGTCCCCTATTGAGCCTGGAACTTTCAAGGTTAGAGGAGAAAATTATTTTAGGTATGACTGTAAAACTCCGACCCCGATTCATTACTTTAACACATACGTAATTTTTTTTAATGCAAAATTATTCATTGTTATGAAGCAAAAGCATGTACGAGACTTTTAGAAGTTTTTTATTTGGACCTCACATGGGTGGATCGCTAATTATTTGTTTATTTGACAGGGATAAGAAGAAGGATTTTGCACCTAACCATGCTGTATATTATCCTTTTGGTGTTGACGTATTCTTATCTCCGCGAAAAATAGATCACATAGCTAGATTTGTCGAACTCCCTGTTATTGGCTGTTCCGAGAAACTACCATCTATCCTTGTTGTAAATGTTCAGGTATCTCTCCTGAACGGTTGTTCTTTTTGAATGGATGTGTTCTTGTTATTTTTTTGATCAATTATCCGTGGGATTGAAGTAAGGACGATGTAATGGTCCTTCTCGGGCCTTCTTATGCCTTTATCACGCACTTGCTTATCGCAACTAATTACTTCCATCACATGACAAAATCATCTTGATTATCAAGCCTTCCTCGACTTTTTTTGCCCTTCATCTTGTTATAAAATTGTATTTGCTTTGTGCTTTTTTTTTTTTTTTTTGGTATTTCTTTAAAATTTTGCATTTTAGTTCATCTGATTTTGACATTATAAATCTTGGTTTATCATGAGGTAGGCTCTGAATACCTACGTTACTCCTATTTTTCTTGAAGTACCCGTGTCTAACACTTATGTTTGACGCATATCCGGACATGGGTATAGAGATATGACCTTCTAAAGATCCTCCAAGTACATGAAAAAACTTTAAAAAAATTGAATATACCAGTGTCAAACACATGCCTGTATTTGACAATCACAACCGAGTCTGAATAACATAGCTTCATACACTTGAAAAAAAAAAAAAAAGTCTTAAGACTTTATTTATTTTTTCCATAGAGTTTAATGCTAACTTTAATTGGCTATGCAGATTCCCTTGTATCCTGCTGCACTTTTTCAGAGTGAAACTGATGGTGAAGGGATGAGTTTCGTTCTTTACTTTAAGCTTTCTGACAGTTACTTGAAGGAGATTCCGCCTCACTTTCAAGAAAACTTCATGGTACGATTGATGCTCACTAAATGTAAATGTTAATATCTTCCTTTCTAGTAGTCAATGAACGTTTTCATAGGTGATTATGCTGTTACATCCATAATCCTAGGATAGATGCAATGATAGTCTCAACTCGTAATGTTCTAATTATTACCTTATTATCGTGCCGCAAGGTTTTAGTTTTTACCAATCCATCTTGCCAATGCTGCGTATTTGTTTCAAGCATTTCTCAGATCATTTCTGCTCCTTTATGCTTTTACTTTTAGTTAAGATCTTTGTATATTCATTCCCCACTTCATTATTTGATCTATAATGAAGTTTAACATATCAAATTGGTTTTTCTTTTTTAAACAGAGGCTAATTGATGATGAAGTTGAAAAGGTTAAAGGATTCCCCGTAGATACAATTGTCCCATTTCGAGAAAGGTTGAAAATTTTAGGCCGTGTTGCAAATGTGGAAGATCTTCACATGGGTGCAGCGGAGAGGAAGCTCATGCAGGCGTACAATGAAAAGCCGTTTCTTTCACGTCCCCAGCATGAGTTCTACTTGGTATGTATGTATGTATGTATGTTTCATTCTTCCAAATATATGTTATATGAAGTTATAATTTCAACTAATATTTTTTTTCATTTCTAAATACGATTCTATCTGTGATATTGTGGCTATCGTTGGCAAATTGTGGTTGCATCTCCATCTAAGCCATCTCATATATTTCCGCGCGAAATCATAAAATACCTGCAATAAGCAATTCTATTTGTATTTCCGGGTTGATAATTTGTGATATGTGATGGACTCTTTGGAATAGCCATTGACTAAATTATTAAAGTATATATGCATATATTAGAGAACTTATCGAGGCATGGTAGGACCACCGTCCTTAAAACTGATTGTTGCCCTTTCTGATATTTATCTCTGTTGCAAGCAGAGCTACTATGACATCCGATTTTCAGGATTCAATAGCCAATGGTCATTATATTCTTGCACAAGAACTATGTAGATTTGAATCATATTATATCTCACCAGCTCGATAATAAATTGAATATTTTTATTTGGTGTAGTATAAAATGTTATATTAATTTGATTGACCGGTCATGAGAAAGAAGGTTCCAAAGCTATTAAACTAGAAATGTCGGAAGCTTTTATCTATTTTAGTGGAAATTAGCAAAGCTTTTATCTATTAATAAAGCTTAAAACATTGACTACAAAGGCTTTTGCTAACATGGCTACATTTCTAGAACTTTAGCTATCTTTGTCACGTTCGGTCATTTAAATTAGAAAGTGTTTTATGCTACACCAAATACTCAGTTTTATATCGAGTGGTGAGGTCTAGGATGTTTTGCTTGATCTCCGTAGTTCGTGTGCAAGGTTACAGAGATCATTGGTTGTTGAATCCTGGAATGCCATTGTTCTGCTTGCACTTGAGGTGCCATCCTTAGAGAATGGAAATTGGTCCTAAAGATGTTGGTCCTACCATACCTCACCCTTTGAAGATAAATTTTCTAGAACATAAATATTTTAAATAGTTTAATTATATAATTAGAATCATAAGGTCCAACAATCTGCCGATTAGCCTAAGTAGTTTATAACATACTGAACTGTAAAATAAATCTTTACCTACTGATATTGAATGTTGTGCTCGATTGTGAGTAATTTTCGGTAGCATTGGGATCTTAATGATACTTTGCCTCATTATGATTGTTTCTTAGGCTCAACAGTTACCCTGATGAATTTTTGCAGGGAGAAAATTATTTCGAGATTGATATAGATATGCACAGATTCAGTTACATCTCTAGGAAAGGCTTTGACGCATTCCTAGATAGGCTAAAGCTCTGCATCTTAGATGTCGGCCTGACAATTCAGGCAAGTTCCGATATTGCCTCCTAACTTCAAGATCAACCCCGAACAAGATTGTCAGATTTTGGTATCGGACTGGTTTTCTAATGTCATCTACTCCTGATGTTTGCCTTTGAAAACAGGGGAATAGACCTGAAGAGATGCCAGAACAGATCTTATGTTGTTTACGCTTAAGTGGGATTGACTATATGAATTACCACCAACTCGGCTTAAGTCAAGAGCCCGCCTAAGTAAGTTCCGAAACATTCTAATGCTTATAGCTACGATTTAATCAACGGCTAATTCCAGGGAAATTTGCGCGCTTTCTTTATTTGTACTAGAATTTCTGAGCTCAATAGCCCTTAGCCGGAGACAAGAAGTGGACTTCTATACTCGGACGACATTTAGAGCTTTGCAGTACTGCTGCTGGTACTCAACGTGTCTGGTAACAAATGCAATTCAAGAGTCTTCTGGTCGAAATTCGTTCGCTCTGATGGCAATAATCGTCACGAGATATGCACAAATAGCCTGCGCTAACAGAAAAATAAGGTCTTGAATTTATTTTTTTTTTAAAAAAGGGGAAAAGAAAAGCGATCAAAGGTATGCCCTTTTAGATCCTTATTACTTTTCTAGTGCTGTCAATTTTAATGTTTAGATTCGAGTCATGGGATCCTTCGAACTGGTTGAACCCGATTTTTTTACGTTTTTTCATAATCTTGCTGGCTTCCGGGCTTTCTTTTGAGACTTGTTTCATTCGGGAAATGAATATTAAGAATATAATAGTTAAAAGTATTGCATTACAAATTTGCTTATCCTGTTAATTAAGCATGGCTGACTCTGGAACTCTATATTTATTGTTGATGTTCTTGTTCAATTACTTGAAACAATCCACTGTTTTAAATACTGTTGTAATGGAAGATTATTGTGAATATTATCGTCGTTTTAGGGGTTAACGTCTTGCGTTTTAGCCTTCATATGGAACGCAATTTGAAAATCTATTGAACCAGTATTTACAGATCTGAAGCATGCCTAGGAATTCGGAGACGAAGTAGTAAAGAAGTCCAGCAAATGGTGAAGCTAAGAGCAACAAAAGGAGCCTAAGGACTCCACCAACCTTCAAAGGCGACCAAAGCGAAGTAAGGGAAAGAGCTACGGCCAATAAGCAAGGAGCTATCCATGTCGGCGACCACCTTTTGGTTTTCTGGCCTATGGATGAACATTTTTTGACGTCAGGGAAAGCATCCAATGCCATGTTTGCAAAACCAAGGAAAAACTACTGATCAAATTAAGAATTTGAAAAAGATCAAAGTAGTCGATTTGGTGTTTGTAAAAATGTCAAGCATAACTAATATAAAACAGGCAAAAATGGATGAATAAAAAGGCATTAAAGGACAAAAAGGGTTCTGTGTATGAAAAGAAATCGGACGATAGGCGCCGTTATTTCCAGAAGTTATTTGACAGCTAGCCATTACTGGAAGAACCGAGAGGAAGCCTTTGTCGATTGCGGGCATTTTGGTACTTCGATTGCATCGCCAATTCCAAATGATTTTCATGCTTTTTGGCTGTAAAAATATGCCACTCGTTTGCCAAATTATAATCCTAAGTATAGGCCACTAGGCAGGTGGTTTGTAGAACTGTTTCTAAGTCGACTCATATCAAATTTAGATTAAGTATAGTACTAATATTATTTATGTTTATTCAAGTTTAATTGGACTTAAAATATAAGCTTTAAATTTTATCAAGTTTGTCCATATTTATAAACAAGTAGTTTAAACTCGTTTAGGTTAGGTCATATTTTTTTTCTCTAATATATTTTTAAAAGATTTAATTTTTAGTAATTTAATATTTTTCTTTTATTGAGTTTTAAAATTTAAATAACTTAACATATAAACATATAATAAAAATTACCTAATACATAAAAATATAAAATTAAAATACATTATATAATTATAAAATAGGCTGAGCCGAGCCGAGCTCGGGCCTTAAAAGTGGGAGCCAAGGTCAAATTCACTTTTTAACGGACCTAATTTCGTGCCCAAGTCTATTTTTTAGACCTAACTTTTTATCCAAATCCTTCAAAATATCAGACGAGCCTTCAGGTTTGGATAGATAGTTTGTCGATGAATACCTCTAGTTGTCAATAAAATGCAGTAAATTTAGTTTCGGTAATTATTAAAGCTTGATAATCTCAAATATAAATGTGTGTGTGTGTGTGTGTGTATATATATATATATATAACTTTAGTATTGTCTTGTTGATTACCAAGTAGACCCGACAATCCATGTATGTATTCTTATTATCTTTGTATTTTTTCCTTTCATAATCATGTTTAAAACATCATATATTAATATAAATTTGACACATTAATAATTTATTTTATATAAATTTTGATACATTCATATATTTATATTATTGATGTCTTTTCAAGGAAGGTCGGAGAGGACTAGGATTGTGAGCAGAAACAAAACCTAAAACATGAAGGACCAGTTAAAGGGGCATCGGACTTGAGATTCTGTTGCGCATTCTGATACTTAAGTTAATTTTGGGGTGCTGAGAACTTTTGGCAAGAAGAAAGTAAAGAAGGAGAAGTTGAATGGAGAGAGTTTACCTTGGGATTTTTATGCCCTTTTATACCTGAGTGTTATGAGAGGCATGTACGACATGCTTTTTGTTGTTGTCCAAGAGCGGCTAGTTGCTAGGCTATCAACCTTTTGGCCGTATTTATTAGAGGATGTCAGTAGTCCCCAATTGGCTCAGAAAAGAGGCGTTTGATCTGGGATGTACTGATCAGAGGTCCTTATCGAACAGGCATGTTAGCATTTGAAGTACACTCTGAACGATTGGAGAGTTATTGGAGCCTAGTCGATTGGATCCCGTTCGATTGGGTCTTGGTCGACTAAGGCTTGGGCCTAGTCGACTGGTGTTGGTCGACTGAGGTCCAAGCCTGGTTGACTAGTGTTAGTCGACTAAGGTTTGAGACTGGTCGACTGGTCTTGGTTGACTGAGGTTTGGGACTGGTTGACAAGTGTTGGTTAATTGAGGTTTGGGACTAGTCGACTGGTGTTGGTCGATTGTGCCTTGGTCGATTGAGACCTGGTATCCAGGTCGACTGGAATGATCAATGTCTCGAGGTCTTGGCCTCTTGTAGGTATAACACATAGTGTATTTGTACTATTCTTTTGTATTGTATCATATATTATATTAATTTTTAATATTTTATTCGTATCATATTCAAAATTGAAGTTGGGGGCTATGGCTCAAAGGACAAACATTTTCACCTTTAGCAGCAGCTGGGGCTAAACTCCTCCTTCCCAATCAACAGGTTAGGCCAAGAGTTTCAGATTTCACATTTTGTGATTGTTTGAAGACCTATTTAGGGTTGGGCCATCTAGTTTAGCTTATATAGATTATGTTTTAAATCAATTTGATTAGAATTATAATTTAATTATAAAATTATTTTTATTTATATTTAATTATAAAAATATATACATATTAATATAAAATAAAAATAAAAATAATTTTTTAAATTTTTTATTAATTTTTAAATGATAATTTAAGTTTTTGAATAAAATTTAATCTAATTTAAATATAAAGCAAAAAAAATTAAAAAAATTTAAATTGTAATCTGCCATATATACCTATAGTTATTTATAAGCAATTTGATTACTGCCTTCCTGTTTCTCTAAGATTCTTTGTTTCTTCTCTGATTGATGCAAGTAATTCACATGCAGTAAGCCAACGATGGTGGACGAGTTTTTAAAAATGGATATCAAGCCTGGCAGGAAGAAAGGCACGAAAATGACTCTTTAACTGAAGCTATGAACCAAGACCCGTGTCTAAGGACGAAGCTAAGAATTTTATATAAAGAGATCGAAATAAAAAAATAAGTTTCTGCAAAAATTTTATTATTATTTTTATTTACAAAGCATCTAAAATAAAAAATTTGAGTAACCAAAGAGAGCCGAGACCACTGCCGTTGCCACTCCAGCTGATCTTTGCGGTAGATGAGAAACCCCATGCTATTTTTCAAGAGGGATGAGAATTTGTGTATTTATATTATATTCGTGTTATTGTTTTTATTATTATACTTAATATGTTATATATTTATATAAACATTAACATGTTAATATTTTAAGTTATATAGATTTTGATAAATTCACGTCAATGTTATGAAAAAAATTAGATTGGAGGTCAAATGGATATCAACCTTGGTTATTAGTTCAATCGGTCTAATTGATTTGATTGGTTGACCTAATCGATTTAAATTAAAATGATATTAAATGTTAAAAAAATACTTTTAATATTAAATAAATAATAAATATAATAAATAATTAATAAAAATATGTATTTTGACTTAGTGATATTTTTTAATATAAATCCAAATGGTTATGGATTTAAATCATATCACTTATAAAATATTTTTTTAAAAAATAAAAAATCGATTTTTTACCTATTGAATTAGGTTTAGACTGGTTCAAATAACACCCGATTTTATATTTAGTATCTAATCAGATGACTTACTATTCATCATTAAATTGGCCAGATTGATCAATCCGATCCGATTTTTTTATCACCAATTGATGCATTCATTTTATTTATATTATTTTTTTTTGTACCATATTAATTTTAATATTCTTCGTTATCGTTCAACTATGAGGTCTATGCTTTCACGAACATCAATTCTATCAATCAAACTTATTAGTGAAGAAGTAATTGCTCTAATCATAATAGAAAGTCTGTATTGTATTAATACTCTTCGATACAAAAAAGGAAAAAAAAAAAAAACTGAATTAACCCTTGACATTATAACTTACAGCAAAACCTGATTAAGCAATGGCATCAGTTTGCCATTTTTATTCATATAATATATATTTCCTTTATTTATTCTCTTAATAGCAAAGGCATTCATCGTTAAAAATGATTTCTAATTGTCAAACCTGTGTTTCTCAATCAACTTCTGGAGTTCAGTCTTTCTAGCACCCACTAACCTCCCTATCTCTTTCCCTTTCTTAACGAGAACGAATGTTGGCATTGCATCTACCTTGAACTCCCGAGCCACATCCTGTTTTTATTTCCATTCCCATTTAATCACAATCATATTAGTTAAAACAA